>SNQJ01S0044888.1:31792-59678 GCA_010110895.2 Picea sitchensis
AACTCGATTCTCAATAAGAAGCCAGGTAAAGAGCTTTATCTTAAGAGGGCAATCGGCCTTCCATAACTGCTGGAAACGAACTGAATTGTCTAGAGGCCAGTGAAAGGTTGATAGCGCCTGATAAACATTTTTTGCTGTTAGAATGCCTGACTGGTCTCCTCCAGTCCACAGGAAAAGGTCTGGTCTGTCATGTAAACGAATGCATGCTGCCATCAGCATCTGTGTGTAGCCTCTCCATTCAAGGTGTAAATCAGCCTCCAGCTGTAACTCATCCCCACTGAGCCAATGGTTGCCGAGCAGACCTCCATTTGACGGGGAGATAAATTGATTAAGAAAATACAGATTTATGCTGTGTAAGTGTGCTAAAAGGGGAGCTGAGAGGAGGGCACTTCTTCCCAGGCCGAGAATGAAGTCCCTGCCAACTTCAATCTGTTGTCCAGTTCCCGGATTCCAGGAGATCCACTATAGAATGATCGGCAGGGTCAAGGAGAGATGTGTTACCTTCAGTTTGTCCTACCTATCTTTTAAATTTAAAATCACATTATTTTAAAGTTATTTAAATAGAGATAGTGGTAGCTTGCATCTACCTTCAAGTTGTGTCTAATTGTCCCTATTTTTTATATCTTGGAGTATATTATTCCTTTCTAGGGTCCATTCAAGTTAATTTAAAAGCTAAAGAGTCAATAGGTATCCCCCTATTTATAACAATGGTTTCCTTTTAATGAAGTGTCTCTTTGACTAGTGTTTGAACCTCAAGTCCTTAGTTCATTTCTCATTTAGTTTACATCTCATTATTAGGTATCTAGAGAGGTAGTGGGGGCCCGGAGGGCCCATAGTGATAATAGTAGAGGCCACTCAATGTAAGGTGCACTAGATCCACTATATTATTAAATAAGACTCACTATGGTAGTTAGATATAATAAATGTAAGAGGACTTACTAGAAAGTTCTACTTCTAGAAGGTTCCTCCTCTATAATGATCTTAGGTTGTTGATAACACTATATAAATGGGTTCAAGCAATGTAATGGGATATGAAGAGAAGTTTTGTATTTTTAGCGGTATCTCAATAGGAGGAAGCCCCCTCGAAGAGGCAAGTGAACATGAGAGGATCCCTTCCATAATAGGATCCATTGTATGGTGTTGCCCTACCTCAAGGGTTTTCTTATCGTAAAAGTGTTGTTTATTCTATATTTATATGTGGATCTATTGTGTATTCAGTATTTGTGGTGATTATATTTGTAGATCTACTCAGGTACTTAACAATTGGCATCACAGCACTTTCCTTGGCAAGAATTGTGGGCAAATGTTTTTTCCATTGTTGCATCTTTTTTTGGAGAAGCCAAAGAAGGTTGTGACATTATCGATGATTTATATGTATTTTTGTTAAAAAATTGTCGAAAATGGTTGTATATTTGAGTTCCTCTCATAAAAACACCCAATTAAAAAAAAAAAAAAAAAACGTCTGAAATGGAGTCTGGGAAGCAAAATTATTGAAGTTTTAAAATCCGTTATTTTCAGGCTTTTTCCACGGACAACCGCGTGATTTTTCTAATTTTTGTAGCAGCTGAGGATGAAATTTCCAAAAACAATTGCATATATGAATTCCTCTCACAATTTCAGCCAATTTGAAAAACAAAATCATCCAAATCGGAGCTCTGGAAGCGAAGATATCGTTGATTTAAAATCAGCTATTTTGAGGGGTTTCGTGACAGGGTGGGACTGCCGAGTTCATAACTTTTCATAGGGTTCTTAGATTTCTACCAGATCAATGCCATTGGATAAATCATTTTAAGAGCTTTCTTTTGGTATATTATATGTGGTGTTTCCGATGGATATTCGCTCTCAAAACATGGAATTCATGAAGACAACAATTCAAGAGTTCAAAGTTGAAATGCAACATATTCAAGAGCTCAAAGTTGAAATGCAACATATTCAAGAGGAATGTATTCAAGATTCCAAAATTTCATGGCATATTATGGATGAATATAATCAAGAAAGTTATGTTTGGTATGATTTCAAGGCTGATTGTGATGATTGGTATATGGACAGATGTCATTTTTTAAAATGATAATTATTTTCATCTTTTATTTGATGACTCTACTCCACCTTATGTAGAGAACATCGATGTGAAAAATCGGGAGCCAACTATTATTACCAGTGTCCATCCTGCATATTCTACAGTGGTATTATTCCTTCCAGATTCTGCTATGACCCTTTCCCACTATGTGGATGGATCTTCTTATTTGGATCCACATGACAAGTGTCAATCCTTGGAGTATAACTTTCGGTTGGTTATTGGGTTCTGATATCTTCTGCGTGGAGTTAACATGAACACTTGGACATGGGACCCTGGTTTACAATGGAGGTTGGACTACTTCAACATGGTGGCTTTCATTTCTACATGGGACCGTGGTTCTCTAGTCTACTTCACCACTATGGTCCACACTTATCCATGGGACCCTGGTATATTGTTGTACACCCTCATAATAAACATTGAGGACAACACTTTCATAAGGGGGGTGGAATGTTAGGTAGCTAGAGAGGTAGTACGGGGTCCAGAGGTCCCATAGTGATAATAGTGGAGGTCATTCAATGTAAAGTGGAATAGATCCACTATAGTATTAAATAAGGCCCACTATGGTAGTTAGATATAATAAATGTAAGATGACTTCTTAGAAGGTTCCTCCTCTACAATGTTCATAGGTGCGTGGTAGCACTATATAAAGGGGTTCAAGCAATGTGATTAGACAAGTTGAGAAGTATTGTATTTGGATTTGAAGCTCATTAGGAGGTTGCCCCCTCGAAGAGGAAAGTGAACAAGAGAGGATCCCTTCCATAATAAGATCCATTGTATGGTGTTTCCCTACCTCAAGGATTTTCTTATAATAAAAGTGTGGTTTCTTCTATATTGTTCTATGGATCTATTTTGTATTCAATGTTTGTGGTGATTATATTTGTAGATCTTCTCAGGTTCTTAACAGTATGTGATTTTTTAGAGCAGGTATCCTCCTTATCAAAGATTGATTTTTCTGTGGGTTTGGTGGTCAGAGGATGCTATTTTACATCCTTCCCTCATATGAGTTTGATCTCTTCATTTAGATCTATATAATAAGATTTTCATGTTACATCATCGTTATATATAGGTTGGACCTACTTGTTGTTTGGATGAGGAGATGGATGGGCATGCATCTATGGTTTTTTTAGAGGTCAAGATACAACAATTATGGAAGTGTCGTTTGGTTGAGGAGGAGGTGGTAGAAATTCCTATTACTACTGGTTTCGATGCCTCCACCCCCTTGGAGGATTAGTCCATCGAGGTTTTTTCATTAGAGGCCAGGATTGAAATGGTTGATAAGGAGTGTGGATAGGCTGACTTGAGTACTGCCGCTAGATTTGTATGGTCGAAGTAGATGGATTAGGATAGTACAAAGGTTTAGAAAGCATTTTGCAATTATAACCACCAAAGTACTAAGCATGAGTGTAGCTCATACCTTGTTGGAATGGCCTAGGTGCTCCTGGTATTTTTTGGTTGATGAAGAATAATGAGTCCATATTCTCTTCAACCCCTTGACACACATATTTTAGACATGAGAAACAATGGCACTTGTTAGAGGGATGTGGAGATTCACAAATTACACAAACCTCTACAACATTGAGTGGGCATTCATTTCTAGGATGCCTCTTGTTGCATATGGGGAAAAAATGGATAAATCCCTTTTTGCTTCTTCTTTCTCTCTCTTGACCTGTAATATTTCTATTTGCATATCTAGTGAGTGAAAATTATCAGTTTTCGTGTCTCATAATAATCCTCCTATCTTGTTTTTAGTAAGGGTTGTATGATGAGAATATTGTGTTATGATACCCTTATCAGTTCTACCCTTCTTCTTAGTTGATATGGAGTATTTTTCAAATATTTTATTGATGCTTCCACAATATAACTATAATAGTATCCATTTGAAAGTAAATTTAGTGTCTCAATGAGTTCCTCTCTTAACCCTCTTCCCAAAATACTTAGCTCGCTAACTTATCTACTCATTTTATTGAGTGTAGGTACCACCAAATAGGTACCTATCAGATCTATCTTCCTTGAGTGAGGATCAAGATATACAAGGAGAGATTGAAAGTGAGACGTATTGTACTAGATCTAATAGTTCTATATCAACTAGAGTTGAAAAGGTAAGGAGAATATTTCGTAGACACATGAAATTTTTTATTGTCGAAGGAGGTTCATGTGATTATGATGATGACAGCATAGGTGACATTGAGTTTCCCTTGAGGTATAGACATCTAGTGCAACGATGGGTACCTAAGGAGCTACCTCAAATGGACACAAATTTCTTCATCAATGGGAGGATGTATCGCATTTCTCCATCATCCTTACATGGATTGGGGCTATTTTCCATGGATGGCATAAAGGTAAAATATGGCATTGTAATTGAATTGATGGAGTATGCCGGACCATGTTATAAATACAATCATTGGTTAATGTTGGTCCGATATACCTGAATTATGCAGAGATACAAAGTCGTTGCAAATTATATACAACTAGTAGACAACAATCAAAACAAAGGGGCGACTATGTATATTGATGGAAGGCCAAAATCTTACAGAAACATTGCGGCCTTTATAAATAGTACACGACGAGGGACAAAAACTAAGCAACCAAATTGAATATTTGAGGGGCGTGAAGGAAGTCGTATATTAGTATGTGCAACAAAATCAATAGTTGCAGGTGAAGAGTTGTTGATCGATTACAATTTGAATCGAATAGATGGAGGGGATGCTACTATGGGGGTAAATATCTTATATACCATTTAACTCAACCTTTGATCAATCATTCTTATCAAAAAAAAAAATCATTAATTATCTTATATACCATTTAACTGAACCATTTGCATTAATTTTCTTGCTTCTTGTATTGTGGCAGAGTGATCATGCCCGGAAGCCTGCACGTCGTGGAGGCAGCTCTGATCAGGTAAACTTCGATTTAATAACAATTTGTTTTATTATATAATAGTTTTCAAAATTCAACCTTTTCCATGCTTATGAGATCAATATTTCAAGATGATATCATGTTTATTATACTATGGCAGGGGGTCGGTCGTCATACAACATAGCTTGTATCATATGCACCCGAGGTAAACATCAGTGTAATATTAATTCATTAAAGTTTTTTTCATTGATGACATTTATTATACATGTTTAATTCTGTAGTTTTAAATTTGAATACGTCTTTCTTCTTGTGTTGTGGTAGGGTGATCGTGGTCAAAAACCACGGCCTATTGGAGGCAGCTCCGATCAGGTAAACATCTATGTAATAGCAACATTTTTTTTTATATTATATAATAGTTGTTAACATTCGATATTTTCCATGCTTATCAGCTCAATATTTCCATATGATAACATGCTTATTACATTGTGGCAGGGGGATGGTCCTTGACATACAACATAGCATGTAGCTTCTACGTCTGAGGTAAACATAAATATGATTACAATATATAAAAAAAAATAATGTTACAATTATTTTCATAAATTTTATTGATTGATTTATTGTGTTAGGGTGACTGTGGAAAGTCACCTGTAGCTACATCCGTCTAGGGTGACCATGGAAAGTCACCCACTGTGCAGCATCATGTAAATGTTAATAGTAATTAAATATGATTACAATAACTAAATTTCTTTGATGTTAAAATCAATTTCATTAATTTTATTGATTAATCTATTATGGCAGGGTGACCATGGGAAGTCACCTAGGGGTAGATCAGTTCAGGGTGACTGTGGGAATTCACCAACAATGTCGCATCAGGTAAGTGTTAGTGTAATAGTAACTAAATTTGATTACAATAACTAAAAAAATTTAATGTTAAAATTAATTTCATCAATTTTATTGATTAATTTATTGTTGTAGGGTGACCGTGGGAAGTCACCTGCAATGTTGCATCAGGTAAGTGTTAGTGTATAATAGTAACTAAATTTGATTACAATAACTAAATTTATTTAATGTTATAATTAATTTCCTGAATATTATTGTTTGATGTTTGTAGTCCACACTCGATGTGGATGATGAGGTGTTTGAGGAAGAAATATTTTATTTTAAAAACCCAATGGAAATTGTCTGGAAGGACCTGAAAAGGGAAAACATAGAATTACTTGGTTTGATTAGCAGAAGATCCATGACAGAGGAGATCAGCACAAAAATTAATGAGTTGAAAGCTCAAATACATTCTAATGAGGTAAGTGGCATCTTTACATATTTTTATCAGCTATGACATATATTCATTTATGATTTTTAGTTTTATATTTTTTATATGATCTGATAAAGTCAAGTATTCCTTTTGTAGGAGTTTTTAAAACCCGAGAGTGGACAACCTACAGAGACCATGATTGGTAGTAGTGATGCTCCAGTGCGGCCACAACCTCAACATAGCATACCAGTGAGGATTTTTTACTCTCCTGAGGTTGGCCTCGAATCAATTGATGATGATACTGATTTTGAGCAGCATGACATGCCCGAGTAGGGCCTTACAAACACTGGGACTCCACATGATGTTGGAGATGAACCTAGTGTCGATTGCGAGGAAGCTTATCCTGTAGCAGCATGGGTGAAAATCACAGGAACACTAGATCTCACCTTTCTGGTGGATGACGATTATGTTCCAATAAAGATTCAAAAGATTACAAGTAATTATTAATTAATTGAGTGATTTTTATCATGTAGTTGAAACACACACATGTCGAAATTATTTTAAATTAATGATCATAATGTTTTTGTAGGAAATAATGGATTATATAGGAACTTGAATGACAAGGCATTAGAGCATTTTGGCCCCACCATTCGCACAAGGTGGAATGGCCAAGATATAAATTTGAAAGATGAATTGATAAGCCATATGGTAAACTTGTTTGGAAATACATTCAACAAAAAAGCGATCACCTAGTTAGTTGGCGAGAGTTTGAAATATACCAGGGCCTAGTATAGGCAAAGATTGGAAGAAAACCTCAAGTATGGGGACCCTGCCACAGTTTTAGAGAAAGAGTGGAAGACACTAATAGAGAATGCAAAGGAGAATTCGCTAAAAAGACAAGGAAAAGAACCATGGCCTAGTAAAGCAAGGTATGACACATATCATATTTTTAGTGAAATATGCTCAATTTTTTTTATTTTTTTTGTTTTAAATAACAATTGCGACATCTAACATATTTCAAAATTTTCATAGGTTGCCTGACACCTCCAAAGAAATAAAGGCTAGAGTGGAAAAGCATGGGAAACATAAGCTAGGCCAGGGTGGCTACAAAAAACTAAGAGCACGAATCGTAAGAATAAAATGATTAATTGTGGTGAATATTTATTTAACAGTAGCAAACAAATAATTGTTTTATTACAAGCAATTTTAATGATGTTATGCATTGTAGGGAAATACGTTCAAATCCACTCCCACCAAGGAAGACCTAAAGCTTGGTTTCAAGTTTGGTTTTCAAAGTGTGGTTGAATATCGAAAAAATATTGGGGCAGACGCCAATCTCCCCAATGATGCAAATGGAGGTAAATAAAGTCGATAAGACCATCATTGTAGTATATTTGCAAAATATATTCATGATTGATTATATCACCAATAACTAAATGTTTATGTTTTTTTTAAGCAGGAGAGAAACCGAAGCAGTGAGGGTAGAGGTACTCAACAACTACCAGTTGATAGTGGGGAGCGCATGTCGCATGATATTGGGGAGTAGACTAACTATTTGGGTATGTATTCTTTAGAAATAGAAGTATTTATTATGATTATAGATACTTATTTGTTGACGTGTACTTGTAACATTTCTTATTTCAATGGAAGAGCATGTAGCTCATGAGAGTGAACTGCAAGAGAAACAAACGACGCGATCAATGAACACACCAGTTGTCACGGCTAGACAGAGAGGTAAAGAGAAATATTGTAATGTTATTCGAAACAATGAAATAGTTGTTTCAATAATATTTTAGCATATCAATATGATTGTTTTCATTGTTGCAATTGATGCCCATTTGAATCTTCCTCCACGCCCTGCTCATCGACGTACCAAAAGTATGGTATGTGAGGGCATGGAAACACAATCAACACAAGGAAAGGGCGCAAGAAATACATTGCCAGATGAGGATGATGATATTCCACTTGTGGGTTTTATTAGAAAAAAAAAAAGATTGTATCAATTTATGACTTGTATTTTGATGACTATCATTATTAATATGAATGAATGTTTATATGACTTGCCTCCTTATGCATGAATGTTTTTATCTTTATATGTTTTGATGACTTGCCTACTTATGCATGAATGTTTATATGTTTTCTATGTAAAGTAAATCATTTATTGGGTATGGGGAATTGAGAGCGATGTGAGGGGGAGGGGAGGGGCCATATGAGCTTCCACCTTCATGTGGTTGGCCTTATTCAGTAGAGAATAACCTATTCTCAAAACAAAGAGAATCCCATTAAGGTATTCCACTTTAGTATTTCTAGAGTCTTTTACATGTTTATTTGCTTGTATATTATTTACTCATATAAAAAATAAAAAATAAACTTTGATAATTTTTGCAGGTCTTGGCGATGGAAATGAAACTCGTGGACAACTCTTATCAAGTTGTATGGGCTGATGGACCTGGAAAAAGGACATTTGTAAGGTAAGGATTTTGACGTGTTTTTATAGTCTAGTTAGCCCATTGGTTTTATTCTATTAGTAATTGATAATTGGGTGCCTATTTTATAGGTGCATGTGCAAAAGAGGGACAGAGGACATGCTGGATGGTTTGTGGAAATATCATGTAGAGAATAATCGATTTCCCTATATAAAGGTCTCGATTTTCAATCATTTCTATCGCAAGGTATGTTTGCTATATGTTTTGCAGTGCCCATCCATTGCATTTCCTGCTCCATGTCATGATTTGAAGCTATGATCATCTTCAAATGGTTCAAAAGTAGCATTTAGACCAAATTTCATTACTTGAAATTTCCTTCAGAAAGTCCCCACAATCAATTATAGACTCTTATAGAGTATTCCTTCTATTGTAGGTAATGATCTCCTTTCTGAACACTTTGCATGTGGTCCATTATCTCCTTAAAAGGATTCCAATATTAAACCAATTCCTCACATATAAGACAATCAATCACATAGAAATTTAAATAAAGGAGATGAAGTTGTAGTTGATAGTCAATAAAGGATCATGTAGGAGATTAATCTCTTATCGACTACGACTTCATCTCCTTTATCAACTGTGAGTAGCTTGTAGTGGACAAGAATGGGGTGAAGAGGGAATTCTTGCTAGAGCCATGGCCTAAAGTGGCATACCATTTTCTCAGATATATTACTTGTGATGGAAGATTAAGTTTAGTCTATGCATATAACTTATATTTTTACACCATCTAAGACATTTATTTCACCAAAATCCTAAACAAAAATTAAGTATCCCATTTTTTCTCTTGCAGTCCTTGAGAGAGATGAGCACAAAGGTAAAGAGAGGTAAGAATGAGGCACTAGAACATCATGGCCTCATCAAGATAGTAGTTTGTGATTCCTTAGAAGTATAGAGTGTTAGGTTATCATGGTAATACTTTGTGGATATGGAGATATAGGCCTTTATGGAATCTCAACAGTCTGCTCAAGAGCTAAGCCCTAAGAGGGATATCAGGAGGAACAAGAAACAAGGCAAGATAGGTACCTCCATGAAAAATAAAACTCAAAATAAATTCAAGGTATAAGCCATAGGCAAGGAAATGTATGCCACCCTAATTAAATTAAGGACATCACCAAGCAACCCATTTAATATTAGGGAGAAAACCACAATTTAAAGGGAAAGTGGGAAATCTATAGGAGAGATAAGACTAGATCCCAAGAAACTCCTAAACTAATCACCCCAATCTTMTCTTCCATAGTAAATGTGGAGGAATCYCATTCCTACATGAATCCCATTAGGGGAACCTAAGGAGGAAAAGACAATGGAACCTATAGAATCCAACTTGCAACGCACTCTAAGAGAATTAGARTTAGCCAAGGATGAGGCCCTCAAATGTAAAAACTTAGAAAAGAATAATATGGATAAGGGAAATAAGTTATAAGGCATCATAAAGAGAGTGGAGCAACAATTCCACCAACTACAAGAAAAGTTTCAAAACATGAGAACACAAGGAGTTAACAGTCATAAGCAACTAGAAATGAAAAACAAGAATTTGAAGGAAAAATTGGCAAGATTTGACTACTCAAATTTACCAGGCAACAATAATGAAGGTATCCATAACCAAAATGGCCTAGCTTGAAAAATATGTGATGAGATATAGGGAAATAACCAAAGTTCACAACCTTTTTTCCCAGAGAGCAGTGGTATAAATTTCAAATGTAGAGTCTAGTGCAATAGGTTACATTTAAGATAGAGACCCCAAAAGAATTTGTGGGTGTATGTCAAGATAATGATGAAGAAATGGGGGATAGGTTGTGTGAATTTTATCTACACAAACTTTCCCTCCCACATCCCTACAAATAGAACCCAAACCCATATGTAGGGGATTTCCAACTCGGGGCACTATCGTATTGGATTCAACATGAGTATTTGAGACAAGTTGAATTGAATAAAGATAGGGAAGAAGAGATAAATATCCCTCTCTGGGTCAAGGTTGAAGTCCCCAAACTAGAAGATATCATAACCATCAATGAGGCTCTCATCTCAAATGTGTAATTGGCACCCATCTTAGAATAAAAATAAATGAAATACATTGCTCATTTTGAGGAAAACTTAAGGATTCTAGGGGAGGAGGTAGCTTAATCTTTCCAAAGGAGTGGCATTCACTACAACATGGTATTCAAATAAGGGAACTCCACTCACCTAGAAATCTCCAATATGCCTTGTTTAGGGCCTCACTTTGCAAGGATTCCTTGAGAAGATTAAAATCGAAGTGAATTGGGTTGAGGTTGGAGGTCTGCATGCAAAATTTATTTTTTATTTTTTTAAACCTACAGTCCTCGTCGCTATAGCGTTGAAAAAGCGTGGCAAATATAGCATTCTCTTCGAAACAAAAACTTATCACTTTTGTTTTTCCATGGATGGTTGTCGCTATATAGACGAATGTGTGTCGTTATATAGACGGATGCTTGTCTCTATATAGATGAATGCCTGTAAAAAAATAAAAATAAAATACTGCAACAAATACTTATCGTTTGTGTTTTTCCACGTACTTACGTCGCTATATAGACGGTTGTTTGTCGCTACATAGATGGATGTTTGTAAAAAATAAAAATAAAAATATTATTCAAGAACACAAACGAATGGCACGTGGCAGACATTTTTTGTGGATATTTCCATGATGAGTTCTTCTTTGTCGATATAGCGATGAAAAAATATCCACGGAAAATAAAACTTGATTTCGTGGCAAGTGCAATGAATAAGTGACGCAATAGCAATGAAAAAGCGTGGAAAATTTGGTCATATTTAGTAGTGTTTGTCCCTGACAATGGGCAGAGTGTCCACTTGAAACATTGGACAAATAATAATCTCGCGCATAGTTTAATTCCAAAAAAAATCAACAACATGATGACTAACCATGAAAGATTACACACTCTAATAATAAGAAATTTATTCACATAGTGGGATCCATGTTGTACCTTGGTTTCCATTTTCATCATTGGTGGATTTCCCCACCTCTATTAATTTTTTCACTATTGATTATTTCTCAAAGAGACTTTTGTGTGTGTTATTTCCATCCAGTGCATGCATAAGTTGTACTTGATCGCGTGTCTTTTTTAGTGGTTGTCCAAGACCTTCAAATCATATCATGTTCTTGATATTTTCTCATGTTGGTTGGTGGGATATGCCTTAATTCCCTCTTTCTAGTGGATCTCTTCCTATTGAAATCAATTGATCTTCTTCGTGAATGATATTTAAAGACTTTTATAATACCTTAGGGCTTGTAGTCATCAATGGTAGGTTCCATTTCTATCGAAAATGGGTATACATCAATGGATTCTAATTGGTATATTCTATAAGTGTTTAATGTCAGCACATATATTCACATTTACTAGAATATAATATGTATGTTGGTTACCATGATCATTATCGGTGGGTTGCCATGCATCTAGCAATGGTATACATTAATGACCGATGATTAGACAAATTCTCACATGTTCGACTTCAGATCATTTATTCACATGGTGTTGATTCATACATCCATCAAATTTAGATTAAATCCCTTAAGTTATGGTGGCTTCCCTTTTGATGCTACTACCTAAGATGATTATACAATACCATCTATCCATACTAACATTGGTACTTTTGAAAAACCATTTTTGTATTTCACGCAGATCCTGTTTTTCTCCTAGTATATAATAAAATTTAGATCCACGATGTATTTTATTATGGCTATGTTAAGCCCTAGAAAAATACCCATGTTAACTATAAAACCCCTTATTAATCCCTAGATATTGAATTATTACATCTCTAGTGTTATATGTGTATGTAGGCTAGAACCCTTCATTATACCCTTTCATTATAAGTGTACCCTTTGTCTCCTATATATATACCAAGGAGACCTAGTCTTATAATCATCTAATCTAATCTTGTACATTGAATATATTGTAAAATGAGGTTTCCCCCTTGAAGTGGATTGTTATACATTGATTTTTTATCATTTTCAAGGTGTTGGTTCATAACATTTGGTATCAGAGCATCAACCATAGGGTTTTGTTGCTTTAAATGAGTCATCTTGGAATTTTCGCTATAACATTTTTATGGGATACTTCAGAAAATGAAATTTGGATTTTAGTCAGGAGACATATTTCAGTACGTCTAGTAAACATTTCACAATTTGGTTCATTAAATTCTTGGAGATATAGCCTATGGAAGATAGGTTTTTCCTGAAATAAATTTTAAACAAGTCATATTGGAATTTTCCCTATAACTTTGTTTATGGGAAGTTTCAGATAGTGAACTTTTTTGGAGACCAAGGAGACATAGTGCATTAAGTCTAGTCCAAAGTTCAAGTTCTGGTTCGTTAGAATTTAGGAGATGTATTCTTTGGAAGTTAGGGTTTGTGACAAGTCCTAAAATTAGTCTCAAATGAGCCATGTTTTTATTTTTACTATAAAAAGATTTTGGTTAAGTTTCAAAGTCTAGAATTTTCATAATCTTGAGAATACATAGTGAACTATATTTGGAATTTTTTTTAGATTTTTAATCATTCAAATTTGTGAGATATGTCTCGTGGAAGTTGGGGTTGTTTACTGATCCTGAAATTAGTCTTAAACATGACATTTTGGAATTTTTTCTATAACGTTTTATCAGTGAAGGTTCATACTGTGAAATTTTCAAGAGTTTAGGAAGTCAAATTAGAGTACTACATGCCACAATTTCAAACTCATAAGGGTTAAAATTTTATAGATATATCAGGACAAAGTTCATCCATCCAAACATACTCTAAAATTAGGGTTTGAAAGGTATGTAACTTACAATTGGAAAAACTTTTATTGGAAGATCTATTGTTGGTGATTGAAAATTTTTGATAAAGAGAAAATACAGGAGTATTATTATCCCACATGACTCTAAAAAGTATTTCAACACCAATTAAACCTCCATAAATCTAATCTATAACTCATGAAGAAAATGAGGAGATACATAAAAAGCCTTCCAAAATGGAGGACCAACTTAATTATTTATGTGTTAGGTTAATAACAAGTGATGAGTTGGTAAACACACAAAGAAAAATTAAAGAGATGGAAAAGAGGATGAAACAAATGGAAAATAATAAGGAAATACAAAATAAGATGGATGAAAATAAGAAGGACATGAAAAAGAAGATGGATGAAAATAAGGAAGAAATACAAAAATCCATGAATGAAATGCAAAAATCCATAGAAACCATTATCTTACAGAAGATCCCTAGTAGGGATATGGACATCCAAGGAAATCATGAAAATAAGGAGAATAAGGTTGTTGCGACTCAATCACATATGTGAAGTATTTTTTCACATTTGGAGAGCATAAATATTGAATCTCATAATTATGATCATTCATTACTCCAAGATCCACTTCATGAGGGCTTCAAGTCGACACCAATGAAATACTTCATTCCAAACATTGATATGCGGAAGTTTGATGGTAAAGATCCTATAACATGGATATTCCATATGGAGCAATACTTTGATCTACACCGAGTGTCAAGCTTACAAAAGGTACCTATTGCATCCTTGTATTTATAAAATGATCGATTTGTTTGGTATCAATGGTTTTGTGAAAGAAAAAATAATTATATTATATCTTGGTCTATTTTTATAGATGAATTGATATCACATTATGGGGATACTAAGACCAATACATTCTTTAGTTAATTGATAAATCTTCGAAAAAAGGTCTAGTTATAAAGCACATTTAACAATTCCAAAAGCTTAGTCTCAGGGTAAATAACATTCCTGAGGATAATTTGTTAGATCTCTTTATGGGCACTTTAAAGGAAAACATTCAACATGAGGTGTGTCTCTTCAAACCTAAATCCCTAGAAAAAGCTTTATGTATGGCAAGGAAGTTGGAAAAAAAATATGGCTACCAGAAGGGAAGCCACTAATAGATATAGAGAGCACCATGTTCCCTCTCCCAACCTCACTCAAACAACAAGGTTTAAACCTTGGTAAATGGATGAAAGAAAAGCAAAGGGATTATGTTTCAATTGTGACAACAACTACAGTAAGGGGCACAAATGCAATGAGAATAAATTATTCTACATGGATTGTGAATAGGAAGAAGATCAAGAATTTGAACCATCACAAGGTCTAGATCTAGAAGAGACTACTCCAACAATATCTTGTCATGCATTGGTCGACATTAGTACTCAACAAACCCTGAATATACAAGGATACATCAAAAATAAAAAGTAATGGTTTTGATTGATTCTAGTAGTACCCATAACTTCATCAATTACAAATTAGCAAAATATGTCAATTACTTTGTATTTCTATGATCCGGATTTTATGAGCAGAATGAAATGACTACAGATTATTACCAGATGCTTAACACATAATAATAGAGATAAGTAAAACTGGTTTTCTATTCAATAAGGAAATAAGTTGAAACTGTAAAATGTAGCGGAAAACAAGCTTGTTGGAATGGTGGCGGCTTATCTCTGAGAAGAGATGTGACGGTTGCACTCATTCGCAAGAAGATGATTACAATGAGGCTCTCAAGTCCTTTTTACAATAAACTGGAGTTTCAAAAGCCCTAAACATCCAAAAACCTAACCCTAGGAGATGAAGCGCCAAAAGTCATGTGGGCCCCGTTTGGGTAAGTCGGTACATCAACTTCCTGGGGTCGTAACTTTTGCATACGATCTCCGTTTTAGGCATATGATAGCCCATTGGAAATATCTATCCGAGAACTACAACAGTTGCACAAAATTCCATGATGAAACTTTGGAACCGCAACATACCCCAAAAAACGTCGTTTGGGGCCTCAAAATGACTCCGGAAGTTCAAGACCCGAAAAACTGCTAAAAATAGTAAATTATCAAAATTGCAAGAAAGTTGTTTTGAGTCAGCTGGAAAAGGTGGGTGGCCACTGATATCGACCTGGATCAATCCTCCATCCTTAGGAAGCAATGGTCTCCATTGCGTTGATTTCCCCCATCAGATGAGGAAATTTCTGCTGAATTTGGCCCCGGGTGAGCCACTTGCCTTGGTGCAGGAGCTACCCTGCTTTGACGACTCGATAAATATGGATCCTTTGTTGTCAAGTGCCCTTGATCTGTGTGTCCACAATCTGATCATTGTATGTCTGTTGTATGTAGTCGGGGTTGAGCTCTGTTGGTATCAATTGTTCTGCTACGTCTAAGGTGTCCAATAATGGTGGGAAATAAGGCCGAAGGAGGTCTACGTTGAACACTGAGTCCGGGCCAAGGAAAGGAGGAATGTTGAGCACAAAAGCATTATCCCCCACAGCCTTGGTGATGGTGTATGGCCCATAACGGAGTGGGCAAAGCTTCTGATGGGGTCCTGTAAGGTGTTCTTTCTGCAAGTGCAACCAAACTTTGTCGCCCACCTCAAACTTATGTGGAACCCGATGTTGATCATGGCACTGCTTGTACTTGTCATTGGACTTTTGTAGGATATCCTGAACCTGTTGGCGGATGTGTTGGATCCTCTCAATGAACCGGGTGGCTTTGTCAGCCTCAGTTGGAGCAGGAGAGGATTCGGTCGAGGTGACCACAAGGGGAAGTGCAACATCTATGGGACCCAATGGTTGGAATCCTAACCCCACCTGAAAGGGGTTGTGGTCGGTTGAGCTATACAGAGCTCGATTTTAGCTATGTTGGACATAGGGAACACTCTCATCCCATGTGCGAGGGTGCTTGGAATTATACATACGTAGGATATGCATGATCATTCGATTTACGACCTCGGTTTGTCCATCTGTCTGGGGGTGGAAGGTCGTAGATTTGTTGAGCTTGGAGTCCAGCAGTGACCATAGGCTCAACCAGAATGTGCTGAGAAATCAACTGTATTGATCTGAGACAATGGTTTGCGGGATTCCAAAATGTACCCAGACCCATTCGAAGAAGAGC
Source organism: Picea sitchensis (assembly GCA_010110895.2). NCBI lineage: Eukaryota > Viridiplantae > Streptophyta > Pinopsida > Pinales > Pinaceae > Picea > Picea sitchensis. The sequence goes on from SNQJ01S0044888.1 coordinate 48,358, forward strand.
TTGTCAGTGGCTTCTGCTGTGATGCTCTTCTTGCAAGCAACCAGAAACACCATCTTAGAAAAGCGATCAACAACCACAAAAACATAGTCATTTCCCCGCTTGGTGGACGGGAGGCCCGACATGTAGTCCATTGAGATGGATTCCCATGGCCTGTCAGGAGTAGGAAGAGGGGTGTACAAGCCTTGTTTCTTAGTTTTTGGTTTGGCAATAGCACAGGCAGTGCAAGACCTGATATACTTGTTGACCTCTTGTTGAAGTTTCAGCCAGTAGAAATGTTTTTGTAGCATTGCCATTGTCTTTTCGACGCCGAAGTGTCCTGCCACCCGGTTGGAGTGGGCTTCCCAGATTAGCTTCGCTCGCTCACTTGATGGAACACATATATCGCCCAATCGACACAACAACCCATCCCGAAGATGGAAATTATCGACAACTGCCTTTGCACCCAACATTTGGTAGGTGGTGGTGAAGTTTGGGTCTGTCTCATAGAGTTGGGGCCATCCAGAGGTCTCATGGCTGCAGGAGTCTAGAACTGTGGTGAGTGTCGCGACTGGTGGTCTGTTGAGGCAATCAATGACGCGATTGGTGCTTCATGTTTTATACTTGATGTTGAGGTGGAATTGCTGCAAGTATGTGGACCACTTTTGATGGCGGTCATTCTACAATTTTCCTTGTTTCTGCATGAACTGCAGTGGCTTATGATCAGTGTGGATGACTGTCTCCCTCCCAAGAATGTAATGTCTCCATTGGCGGTAGGCTTGCACAATGGAGTACATTTCTTTGTCGTAAGTAGGGTACTTACGGACAACATATGATAGTGTCACACTATGATAGGCCACAAGGTGGTTGTGCTACGTGAGAACGACACCCACAGCATAGTCTGAAGCATCAGTCTCAATCTCAAAGGGTTGTTGGAGGTTTGGTAGTGAAAGTACTGGGGCTGAGCACAAGCACTGCTTCAAATCATCGAACACTTGTTGTTGGGGCCAGCCCCACGCAAATTTTGCCTTACCAGCACCCTTGGTTATTTGGCTAAGGGCCCATGCAATATGGGAAAATCCCAACACAAACCTGCGGTAGAAATTGGCAAGGCCCGAGAAGCTCCGAAGATCAGTGAGTGTGGTTGGGGCTGGCCAGTCACGGATGACTTGGATCTTGGTTGGATCCACATGTACACCATGTTGATCAATGATGTAGCCTAGGTAATGGATCATGTCCATATCGAAGGATCATTTTTCCAAGTTGCCGTATAGCTTGTGCTGCCACAGGGTCTGCAAAACCTGTTGAATATGCTGCAAGTGTTCGGCCCAAGTCTTGTTGTAAATGAGAATGTCATCCAGATACACCACTACTAAAGTATTGGTGAATGGTCACAGGATATCGTCCATCATCCTCATGAAAGTGGCTGAAGCATTTGTCAGACCAAAGGGCATGACCAACCATTCAAAAAGGCCTTCCTTTGACTTGAAGGCGGTCTTCCATACATCAGTTTATTCTATCGGGACCTGGTGGTAGCCAGACTTCAGATCAATCTTACTGAAGTATTTGTCCCCCATGAATTGATCAAGGAGGTCGTCGATTCTGGGAATCGGGTACCAGTTTTTTACTGTGATTTTATTCAGAGCCCGATAATCAATGCAAAGTCACCAGGTTCCATCTTTCTTCTGTACCAGCATGATTGGGCTCCCGCAAGGTGATGATTTGGGATGGATGTGCCCCTTGTGGAGCAATTATTGGATCTGTCGCTTGATCTCCTCATTCTCTAACAGAGAGTGGTGATAGACTAGCCCATTGGGCAGCGATGCGTCGGGGGTTAGATCGATGGGGTGCTTGACCTGGCAGTGCAGAGGTAACCAGCCCATCAAGTCATACGGGGTTAGATCGATGGGTGCTTGACCCGGCAAGGCGTAGGTACCTAAGTAGGTGAGGAGAAGATATCCCAGTATTCTTCCACCACCTTATCTACTTGCTTCTGTTGAAAATAGAGGCTCTATGTAGAGGCCAAATATGTGGAGGTGACCTTCTTCTTAATATGACAATGGATCATTAAGAAGACAAACTTCCTCGTCTGAGATATGAACTTTATGTATCATGAAGGTAGAGATCAAGGAAATAAGACTAGGTAATATCGTACTTCTGCATCCTATACAATTGCTCAAAGTAATAATAACACTATGAGGCCTAGACTCATATACAACATGACGCTTCCATAAATAAGGCTGGCCCAAAAAGAACACAAACTTCGAGGAGCAACATCACACAATAACACTCGCTTTGAAGGGTTTGATGTCACACGACAATGACATCGTTGGATGACACCTGAGATCGCCTCTTTGGTGGAGCCATCCAATGGTGTAGGGTTGTGGGTGAAGGCATCTATAGGCCATCCGCTTGACTACCTCTGCTGAGATGAGGTTCTTCTGGGCACCACTATCAATGATGAAGTGTACGGGTGCCTTTTACCCACATCTATGAAATGGAAGAGGCACCTCCTTCTCCGCTCGTCGGGTTCACCATGTTGGAGCTTGGCGGTAGAAACGCGGGTACCCGACTGTCAATGATCCGCCTTCTTCTACCACTCAAAAGTCATAACCCGCCATCCGACCATAAGCTTTCACTTCATCCACTAACGCCTCCTCGGCTACAAGCAATAACGTTGTTATTGTTGGGCTCTTATGAAGCTCCATTCACTTCCGATATCTTTCTTTGTCTTTTCTGTTTCCTTTGTTTCAAGGGTTGGACTCGTTGTCCCGATATTGTCCATCCTTGCTAAGGTCCTTTGCTCTTTGTGGGTTGAGGTCACCTTCTCGGTTTTGTTGTGAGGGGTTCCCACCCCCAAATTGTCGTGTATTTTGTTCGAAGCCGCTCGATTTTGATCGCGATATCTTAGGTCAGCACTCCAAGGATGAGATGTCCCTAAATTCCATTTCTGGCCTGATGTATCTATGCAGAAAGCAATCAAGGATGGAGCACCGATGTCACTTCAATCTTTTGATACCCAACTTGGTGCGTAAGGTATGGAAGATAGCGGAAACTGCAATTACTTGGTCTCTTCTGCCGCAGTTGTGGTCCATTTGGTATACAAGTCATCATAACTTCATACATGATAGTATTGTTCCTTAATAGCATCCCCGCCAAGGATTCTGGCGGCCAAAAGTGTAAATAATGAGGGTTCCTCTCGTTTCCTTTTGCTCACGAAAAGTTTCCCACCAATCTTCGGTTGAACGTAATTTGAGGAGCTTAAAAGTAATATTTTCTCTATTCAAAAGTTATAAACAGTAAAAATACCTCTGCAGATTCAACCACTTGTCTACGCGATTTGCGCCTATCCGACCTTCAAATATAGGAATATCGGGTTTATTTGTACCTTGAAGGGGCAAACACCTCCATTTGAGGAAGACATGTCACATGTTGGTAGTCGCCGAAGGATTTGTGCTAAATTATCCATCATCTCGTTCAAGGCGGAGGGCTTCCTCAATAAACAGTTTGAAAGGATTTATTGTCCCATCATATTTCTTTCCTTCCATGAGAGGTCATTGCGTAAGGAGCCTTTGTCCCCAAGAGAAACAAGCTCGAGCTCCAACTCTTTGTACTCCAACCCTCTGACTGAAATATGCATTAAGACGCAATGGAGCGCATGTACTCGATACCATTGATCCGATTTTTATGAGCGTAACTAAATGACTACATATTATTACCGATGCTTAACACATAATAATAGACAAGAAATTGGTTTCTATTCAATAAGGAAATAAGTTGAAACCGGTGAAAATAAAGTGGAAAACAAGCTTGTTGAATGGTGGCATCTTATCTATGAAAAAGAGATGTGACAAGCCATTCAAGAAATGATTACAATTAGGCTCACAGTCTTTTACAATAAACGGAGTTTCAAAAACCCTAAACATCCAAAAACCTAAACCCTAGGAGATGAAGCGTCAAAAGTCATGTGGGCCCTTCGCTTTGGGTAAGTCACATTAATTAACTTCCTCAGGTTGTAAATCTTGCATTTTCCATCTCCTTTTTGGGCATATGATAGCCCATTGAAAGATCTATCCAAGGACTACACAAACTGGTAATGTACTGCGGAAATTTTGTAATCGCAACATACCAAAAACATCATTTAGGGCCCCAAAATGGTTCCTAAGTTCAAGACCCTAAAACTGCCAAGTAAAATATTAAATTATCAAATTTGCTAGAAAGTTTTTTTGAGCCAAATGGAAAAGGTGGGCGGCCATCGATATGCACCTGGATCATTCATTCTAGCACCAAATTTTTAAGTAATGATTACATATGCAGGTACCATAAATTATTTTAGGAAGTGTCACATAGTATTAAGCTCAATATAGGGGAGTGTTTATTTGATAGTCCCATGATTGTCATCCAAATGGGTGGTGTTGATGTTGTGTTGGGTCCAATGGTTAGAATAATTGGGATAGATGCATAAGGATCTTCCACCTAATCGAGATCATGACCATGCTATTCATTTGCAACCAATAAGTGTACCACCAAACATTAGGAATTGCATGTATCCATATGCACAGTGAGTGTATGATCCAATAAATATTAAAGGTTGGCATCATTCAACCTAGCCAAAGTTCTTTCTCTTCACCGATAGTGATGGTTACGAAGAAGGATGGTTCATGGTGTTTGTTCCTAGATTGTACACAACTCACAAAATGACCATCAAAGATAAGTTTCCTATTCCTATCATTGGTGAATTATTAGATGAATTGCATGGATAAATTTTATTTACTAAGTTGGATCTTTGTTTGGGATATCATCAAATTAGAATGAGGCAGAAGGACATTCCTAAAATAGACTTTACAACACATGAAGGTCATTATGATTTTTTGGTTATGCCATTTGGACTTACTAATGCACCATCAACATTTCAAAACTTAATGAATTCTATTTTCAAACCCTTCCTTAAAAAAATTGTGTTAGTATTTTTTGATGACATAATAATCTACAACAAATATTGGGAAGAGCATGTACAACATGTTGATAGAGTATTAGAACTTATGGAAGAGCAACAACTTTATGCAAATCCTTTCAAGTGTGCCTTTGGGGTTCAAGAAGTGGAATATTTGTGTGATATTGTATCTCATGAAGGTGTAAAAGTGGACCCTCACAAAACTAAAACTATGAAGGAATGCCCAATTCCAAAAAACTTCAAGAACCTAAGAGGATTCTTAGGTTTGAAAAGATATTACTACAAGTTTGTCAAGAAATATGGTCAAATAGTGGAACTTATAACAACCTTATTAAAGAAGAAAGCATTTTTTAGGACTCAATAAAAAAACAAATATTTTGAAAAACTTAAGGAGGTTATGTGTACAACTCTTGTCCTAGCCACACCTAACTTCAAAAAAACATTTATTGTGGAGTATGATGCCTCAGGCCATGGCATTGGTGCAGATTTAATGCAATAAGGAAGATCCCTTGCCTTTGAAAGTAGCCAACTTAAAGGAAAAAACTTATTTAAACCCATTTATGAAAAATAAATGTTGGCCATAATACATGGAGTTAAGAAATTGCATCCTTACCTAATAGTAAGACACTTCAAAGTAGAAATAGATCACGATAGTTTGAAGTATTTATTGGAGAAATGATTACATGTAGAAGAGAAACAAAAATGGGTTACAAAGATGCTAGGTTATGACTTTGAAATTATCTACAAGAAAGGAAAACATAATATTGTGGTAGATGCACTTTCAAGGAAAGAAGAAGGAACAAAGGATTCACTATGTGTTATTTCTATTCTGCAATCTGATTGGGTGGAAGAAACAAGGATAGAATGGAAGAAAGATCCATAGGTATGCAATATCATTCAACAACTACAAGAGGGCCTCGGTGCATTAGATAAATTTGTATGGAAGAATGATTTGATATGTGATGGCCCTACAAATAGCAACAATAATATATTGTACCCTTGGTTCTTTACTTTACTTTATCAACCCAGGGTTCGTACAAGCTTAAGAGGTAATATGCAATGTATGTGCAACATGCAATTGTCGGTAGCAAAGGTCTAAGACTGATCAAAGGTTAAAAGGTGTGAAATTATGCAAAAATGTAGAAATGGTAGAAAGCAACTCTAAACTTGCTTAAAGGTAAATAAACCAATTTGCAAGTACAACTAACCTAGATTGCATGAAAAATAACTTATTCTAGTGGGAGTAAAGAATACTGAATCATAATCGTTGAACTGAGAACAAAAAATGAATTTAATCTAAGCTATGACGGAAAGCTATAATTGAAGTGAGGCTACACTAATGCATGCATAAAGCAACTAATTTATGTTTAATCCTTTGATCAATGGGAACCATATGTGTTTTTATTATCCAGTGGTGTTTTCATGAAAATAAGGTTAAGATGAATTGAAATTTAAAGCTAAAACTCTCCTACAAGAAGTTTCTACATGAACTATGTAGTTTCTATAGGAAACTCCTACAGGAAGCAAAAATGAAGCTCAGGAAAATAGTGTAAGTCTTTAGAAGCATGAACAAAGCTGGACTATAAATAAATGAAGTGGATTTGAGGTTCTTGGCCTTGGGAGGCACCTAAGAGTGTTCGAAAAGGCTATTAAACATTTCTACAAGATGCATGTTGTGACTAGATAATTAGTTATAACTTTAATAAATGATGGAATTAATCATGCAAAGTTATATTAAACTTCAAAAGAGAATAAAATACTATCTAAAAATGCATGAAAACTACATAAATTGTAACAATGTCCTTGAGCCCTCTTGGATGGGCCATACCCAAGAAGTAGAAGGAGCCTAAAGAAAAATTTAATGGACTGAAAGAAAAACCATCTTTATTTCATGAATATCAGTAATACATCAAGAGTAGGAAGGCTACGAGTTTCAACAAAAGTCTTCACAAAGTATCCATACAATGCTTCTCCAAAAATTCTATATATCTGATCTCCTAGACTAGAGGTCTATAGAGAGCTTGAGAGTTCAACCTACCTTCCTAAATCGAGAAGAGAATTGAGTAAACTAGGGATCTAAACACATTACACATGTATCTCCAACTACTAATGATCAAAAGTGGTCATGAATGCACATGGAGCACTCTTGGAGGTAGGTGGGGACAATGTCCCTTGATCCTTGGCTGACAACACTTTGAGGGAGACAAAATCCCTTGTTTCTAGGGTGTTGGCGCCCCTTATTTCTGAATTTCAACTTGCTTGGAGGAATACAAATCTTTGGCCAAAACAATTAGACCAAAAAGGCACATTATACACAAAAATACACCTCAACACACATTCACTAAGCAACATGCAAAATATCCATGACTTACTATTAAATATGGTCAAAAGCAAATATTAAGTCATTTTATGGCGGAAAAATGTGTCAAATATGAGCCTTTGAAATAGGAAATAATTAGGCTCATCATTATGGTATCATTCACCTATATTTATGTAAGAATTTCCAACTCAAATAGAAGGTCCTTGTGGAATTGCACACTTCTTCTATAGGAGGACATTCAGGGTTCTTGAAAACTTATCACGGGATCAAGAAGGATTTCTTTTGGGAAGGTCTTCAAACTAATGTTAAAAATTTTGTGTCTGAATGTGTGATCTACCAACATAATAAGGGAGAGACAATTAAGATTCTGGGTCTCCTACAACTATTATCTATACCAAGTCAACATTTGGAAGAAGTTTCAATGGATTTTATTACAGATTTAGCCAAATTTGAAGGAAAATATGTCATCATGGTAGTAGTGAATCAACTGACAAAGTATGCCTGTTTTTTCTCTCTATATCATCCTTTTAAAGCAAGTATGGTAGCCACAACATTCATGGAAATAGTTCAAAAGATACATGGAGTCCCCAAGATTATTGTAAGTGACAAAGATCTAATTTTCACTGGAAACTTTTGGACTCAATTATTTTCTTGTTTGGGTACTCAATTGGCTCACAATTCATCTTACCATCCTCAATCTGATGGGAAAATGAGATTTTGAATAAATGTCTAGAAGGATGTCTTTGTTGCTTTGAATCTGATAAATAGACCCAATGGGTCTAATGGTTTCCCTTGGTAGAATGGTTGTACAACACATCTTTCCATACTTCATAAAAAAATGTCCCTATTTCTAACACTTTATGTATATAATCTTCCATCCATCTCATCACCCTTGAAAGGGACTCTAGAGGTTTAGCTAGTGGAGGACCACATAGGGCACCAACAAGAGGTTCTCAAATTGTTGAAGGACAACTTGGTTGTGGCACAAAATAGGATAAAACAACAAGCAGATAAACATCGCGGTGAAAGGGAATTTGAAGTGGAGGAATGGGTATTTTTTAGGCTACAACCATATAAACAGATGTCCCCTAAGAAACAAAAGAAGGAAAATAAATTAGCACCCAAATATTATGGCCCCCTATAATGTGTTGCAAAGGATTATAAGTATGGCTTACAAATTGGGGTTGCCTCCATCTTCATGTGTACATCCAATCTTCCATGTTTCTTGCTTAAAGAAGGTAGTCGGTGACAAGATCCCAATCCAAACTATTTTACCAGAGATTATTGGATAAGGTAAAGTCATACTAGAACCATAAATAATCCTTGAAACAAGGATTAAGCGGTTGTTAAATCGAGCAATTATTGAGTACCTCGTTAAAGGGAAGAACCTACCAGTGGAAGAGGTGACACGGGAAGATGAGTTCTTCATGCATAAACACCCATGGTTAGTCAAGTGTTGAGGACAATACTTGTTTGAAGGGGAGGGGCATGTTAATCCCTAGACAAAGCCCCATGTTAAGTATAAAACCCTTTATTAAGCGCTAGATATTGAATTATTACATTTATAATGTTATATTTGTATGTAGGCTAGAACCCTTCATTGTACCCTTTCATTATAATTGTACCATTTGTCTCATGTATATATATATACCAAGGAGACCTAGTCTTATGATCATCTCATCTCATCTTGTACATTGAATATATTGTAAAAGGAGGTTTCCCCCTTGAATGGGGATTTTATACATTGGTTTTTTTATCATTCTAAAGGCATTGGTTCATAATAGGCTATGATATTATTTTAACATGGATCCACCATGTTTTTTGTTGTGGCCATGATTTTTCATTTTGTATATAGTTCACGGATTTACATTTTACTTGATTTGGTGGCCATGCTTGATTTCACCTAAGCATGGGTATGCCTAGCTTAGGTAAGAGAGTTATCTGATGCTTTGTGTTTTTTTTGTAGGTACCTTTTTTATCTTGGCTTTCCCGGACTCCACTTGGTTTCACTTATTTGATTCCTCTATACTATTATAATGTATTTTAGTCATCAACTTCCCTTATGACCTCATACATTAGGGAGCATATGCTATATTTGTATTTGATTACTATTGACTAGATATGCCTTATTGGCCATTCAACTTTAATTGGGAGTTATTCCTCCTCTTCTTGCATATAGTTTTGCTTTATTATCTTCATGCCCATGAATTGTCTTTAAGTAAATCATGGGTTTCTAGCAACATGCATTTACAAAACATGTGGTAACTTAAAAAAAAAGTTAAAAATAATAAATGTGCATTAAATGCATGCTTTCGAGTGAATATCAAAGTCCATACCCATGTACATCATGAATCTCCATTCCAAATTGTCTTAACTACATTTCCCTATATAAATATGAGTTATTTGTTGGGAGAGGGGGAAAGATAACATTTGAGAGAAAGAATATGCTAGAGAAATTCTAACAGGAGAAACCCCAAATTTGTATTACTTTCACCTTTTCAGAGACCCTTAGTTCTAAATTTATTTCCAACTTTCGGTTGGGTCAAAACATCTTATAGTTTTCTCAACCACATGAAAGTTGGAGAGTATAGATGGAGTGTAAGCAAATAGGTGGTCCAAGTAGGGGGGAAATAGACTCTAGTGATGAAGGTGTCGATAGCGTTTATTAGGTATAAGATTGCATTTGTTGTTCATGTTTAATATATTTATGAATATCTCTCTTCTCCCACCCCTCCACCCCAAAAATCGTGGTGCAATATATTTGATGATTTGATTTTAATTTATGATTTGAGGATGAACTAACCTCCTAATGTTAGTTATATTTGGTGAATAGTGAATTTGTGTTATAATTATATGTATTTATCATAATTCACATTTATATTTCCATTTGGATTAGAGGAAGGTTTTTTGTTGGTGTTGTGTGTAGATTTGAAGAAAATATTTGAATCATGAGAAAGTATTTGGATTGCATACAAATGACATAAAGGGAATATCCATATGATCATAGATATTCTTCCATATTCTTGTCTTAGGTAGTTACCTTTTGTAACCAATTGGTTTTGGAAATTAGTTAGTTATTTTCTATTCGCTTTGTCAGTGATTCACCCTAGTCATTGGGGGATTTTCCCTAAAATAACTTGGAAATCATGTAATTATTACCACAAAAGGAGAACTCAGTCCCAACATTGGCCATGAAAAGGGAATATGTTCAAGCACCATAGAAGGCATGATTGTAATAGGTTTGGTATATACTTTTCATATGGACAGGAAGGGATAAGTCATCACTACCCTCCAATAATTAAGCCATGCATGGTGTGTACTTGATCATTGTTTCTCTCAACTTGTACAACATTTTAGATCTCCTAGTAGAGATGTTTTGGGTAGTATTGATATCATACATTGGTTCATTAGAACTCTTGGTTGACTTGATAGAAATAGATGGGTTGGCCAATTTCAAATGAAACACAATTTATTTGGCTTCCAACTTTTCAAAAATGAACATATGGAAGTGTTTGTGCATTTCTTTTCTATATCATCTATTGGATCCTTTACCATAGTGGGAGGTACCAGACCATCAAATTCGATTGGTTGGTCATTGACATAATAAGATAGCTTTATCAGTGACTTGTTTGATGTAGATTTCCAAATTCTTGAGGAAGAAAGAGATCGCGGCCTCTTTCAAGCCTGTAGAAACCATAAGGAAAAGATGAGATCAGTGAAATACAAAATCGACCATCTCCAGTATAAAGGTGTCTATAAGGTAGAATGCTCATGCAGAAAATGCTACATCGGAGAAACAAAAATATCCTTCCAAGTTAGGATTAAAGAGCATGGAGATGATATAAGCAGGGAGCGCATAGGTGCATCAACATTAGCAGAGCATTCCAATGACACCAAACATCATATGTGCCTCAAAGACACCAAAATACTTGCCAAAGAAAATCACTATTTCAAGCGTAGAATTAGGGAAGCCATAGAAATCATCAAACACGGCAACAACCTTAATAGGGATGGAGGGTTGGAGATCAATGAGAATTGGCTTCCGTTAATCCATAATAAAAGTAACAAGTA
>SNQJ01S0044889.1:34670-47110 GCA_010110895.2 Picea sitchensis
GAGCGAGTTGATAGAGGTCGAGCCTTCGAGTTTTCAGGGGGCATTTGAGGAACATGTGTGGAGAGATGCCATGATGGAGGAGTACTCTTCCATCATGAAGAATGATGTGTGGGAAGGTTGTGCCCTGGCCAGAGGGAAAATCAATGGTTGGCTCTTGATGGATCTATAAGATCAAACATGTTGTAGATGGCAGTGTGGATAAGTTCCAAGCCCGCTTTGTGGCTAAGGGCTTCTCACAGAAGGAAGGCATTGACTTCAGTGAGACGTTTGCACCCGTGGTGAGATATTCTTCTATCAAGGCCGTGATATCCATTGCAGCTAAGTTGGGTTGGCAGATCCACCAGATGGATGTCAAGACAACGTTTTTGAATGTAGTGATAGAGGAGGAGATATACATAGAGCAGCTAGGGGGTTTGAGGTGCATAGCAGGGCATCTCATGTTTGCAGGTTGAAGAGAGCACTATAAGGGCTCAAGCAGGTACCACATGCGTGGTACAACAGGATCAATAGCTATTTGCATCGGATGGGCTTCACCAAGAGTGAGGCTGACTCTAACCTTTACTATATTTTGGTTGAGGGAGAGCCACTCATTCTTGTATTGTATGTAGATGACTTGTTTATGACAGGATCACGGAAGCTCATAGCAAACTGCAAGAGGGATCTTGCTAATGAGTTTGAGATGAAGGACTTGGGGCTTATACATTATTTATGGCTTGGGGCTTATGCATTATTTTCTTGGTTTGGAGGTGTGGCAGAAGGATGGGCATATTTTCCTTGGTCAAGGAAATATGCTTATGGAGATCTTGAAGCGCCTTGGTATGCAGGATTGCAAGCCTATGGCAACACTCATGGTTACGAATTGGAAGAAGATAGATGCCTCCAAGTCAGATGGAGTGGATCCCACTCTTTACAGGCAACTCATTGGCTCTCTGATGTATCTGGTCAACACTAGGCAAGACTTGAGTTTTGCAGTCAACACACTCAGTCAATTCATGGTTGACCCAAAGCGTGTGCATTGGGTGGCTGCGAAATACGTGTTAAGATATCTGCGTGGAACAGTCGAGTTTGGATTGAGCTATGAGGGGGATGGAGAGAAGCTCGTGGGTTATTCGGATGCAAATTGGGCAGGCAACGGTGTGGACAGGAAGATCACGTCAGGTTGTTGTTTCAGCTTGGGTTCAGGTGCTGTTTCTTGGTTCAGCAGGAAGCAGAAGTGCCTTGAGTTCTGCGGAGGCTAAATATATGGCAGCCAGCTTGGCATCATGTGAGGCCATTTGGCTTTGGAAGCTACTGATGGGCCTGTTTGATCAGAAGTTGGAAACTACAGTGATCCAACGTGACAATCAAAGTTGCATCAACCTCTCTAAGAATCCTGTGTTTCACGATAGATCCAAACACATAGAGATATGTTATCACTTCATCAGGGACTGTGTGCAGAAGGGAAGCGTGAGGCTACAATTTGTGCCAACTGGTGAGAAGATAACAGACATACTCACAAAGCCTTTGGTGAAAGGCAAATTTGTTTTCTTTAGAGACAAATTGGGGGTTGTGCAGAACACCTTCCTCGCTAAGAGGGAGTGTTAAAATTATATCGAAGAGAAGGTGTCTACTCATGTCCATGTGTCCTTGGACTTAGAGGGGACATTAAACTACCCAAGTGAACTCTTTATTAATCTTTCCTAAGTTTAACTTAGGAAAGTATGATAAGTTATGTTCTAATTTGTCATTGACTTTATTGGTCTATTTTTCTAAGGTTTCTTTGGAAAATATTTTAAGTTGTTAGTTAAATACTTATGATCCGAATGAAGAGATAAGATCAAATGTGGATCATTGATCTCTTTAGAAGGATCTAGAGAGAGGTCAATTCAAGATTATAAAGTGAGGGTGAGGGCACAATAGAGAGAGGTCAATTCAAGATTATAAAGTGAGGGTGAGGGCACAATGAAAGATCATCTTTGAGAGTGATTGAACAAGAGATGGGGTGTAAGAGTTAAACTAAGTGGCCGATTTTTCTTCAGAGATTTTCTGAGCAAGGGCAGCGATTAAATAGGCCAATTTGAGGACTGAAGGGCAGCGTTTTGCAGGGGCCGTTTGCTGGGCGTGAAGAGGGCCGTACAGGCTACAGATCTGTGCTGTACAGGTCGATCTCTTGCTGCAGGACGTGTGCTAAGATTAGCAGGCCATACAGGGTTTGAAAGAGGCACACTAGGTGGGCCGTACAGCTGGGTAAAGAGACAGCTTCAGCTGGGATTGATTTATTTCAGTTTTGAAGACTTTTGGGAGGCCGTACGGCGCCCAAAGAGGACTGTTTCAGAGCTGTAATATTTCAGATTTGCTGTAAGAATTTTCTGAGTTGTATTCTTTGTATTTTGCTGCAGATATTTGCTCAAGAAGAGAAGAATAAAAGCCCTCCTTTGCTGGTTTTCCCCACATTGGGGTTTACACGGTATATCTGGTGTTATTGTGTGTTTGGCTATTTATTTTCCGCTGTGCAGGCAATTCTACTCAGCTTGTGTAATCATAGTATAGATCTGAATTTTTATTTCTGCATTAAGATTTAAAATTTCTGGGTTAAAATCTATTGAGCTAGATTACCATATTGCTGGGTTTTAGAAGTTTTACATCGGCGAGCAAGCAAGTGATAGTGGAGTCAATCCAACATCAATTGGCAGTGGAATCGAGCTGTGGGAAAACGCTGATAGGGACAGAGTGTATTGCTATTGCATTTATTGACTGTGGAAACCCATTCTCAATGGCTGTAGCTTGCTATGTACAACATTCAACAACAATTAATTGAAGCCAACTATTCAATTCAATGTTTTAAATGTGCAAGCATCATTTAAACCAAAAGTAAAACAATTATGCACAATGAGACAACAATATTTACCCTGGAAAACCAAACCGGAAAACCAACGTTCGAATGGCTTGCTCAGTCTTTATTCTCGACAATTCAAGGTTACAATGCAGAGTTATGCGTCTCTGGGCCATTTAGCAAAATACATAGCACAGATTTGCAGTGGGATAGCTCTCTCGTTCCAAAAGACTCCTTCTGAATTGATTTGCCAAAAGATTAAGCAGTGCTGGGCTTGGATCAGTTGCTGTAAGGCCAAACGTCCCTGTCCATTCATTTCCCATTCTCCAATGTTCTTCTCTCTTCCTTCGTCCTTTGCTGGCAGTGTTCCACTTCAGAGTTCCTCTCATTCTTGTCTTTTGTGTGTTGGCACTTGCATTGTCTCTGTTCAATTCTCAATTTTGTTGATGGCGTGTAAGAAATGAGTTTTGGATCCATTTCAGATCACACCTCCCCATTCAGAGGCTTTTTGGTTTCCAAAAGCTTCTAAGGAAACTAAGCTCTTTTATCAATGTGTCTTCTGTCTGCTCCTCTGGAACATGGCTGTCAACTCTGGTTCTTGGCTATAGCTTTGGCTTTGGCTCTGACTCTCAGTTTTGGCTTTGGCTCTCGGTTGTGGCTTCTGGCTCTAGTTGGCAACGGCTCCGGCTTTGGTCTTTGGCTTCAACTGTTCTGGCAGTATACGCTTCTGCTCATTGATCTTTGTTATGAGCATCAAACTCTGTAATCTTTAGATTTTGGAGTTGGAGATGACGCTGTAATCACTGAAACTCTGTAATCATTGATTCTTCAATTAGAATCCATTCCCATCTTTGGTGTGCAAGGTCTCTTTCATTCTCAGACTTGGAAATGATCTATCTTGGCAGCCAATGAAAGCCATGTTGAATTCTGGTATTCACTTGTTCACTGCTGAATGTCTACCCTTTTTTTTTCAATCGTGCATGCACAACACTCATTCAATAGTGAGATCCCTGCTCACTTGCAAGACACAAACAATTAATTAAGGGAAATTCACTCTGTTCTGATTATTGCAACCTGACTGTGCATACACAGAACTCCTAAACCAGATCTCTGTCTTTTTAAAATACAAGCATCCAAAAGATGACGCTGTTAGACTAGCTGTAGGTCGCATTCTAAATCTGTTTCCTCAAACTCAGACTGCCAATTGATATTGCTGTTTCTTGTCAATTGCATAAACAAAGCACAACAGGTCTTACATCAGCAAACAGAGCTGGGATACTCCTTATATCCACAAGTATGACTTCTCCATGATTAAACGAAAGCTCACTGTGCTTGTGGAGGTCCAGTCCAGTTAGACCTGCTTGAAGTATTATCAAATTGTCTGAATCAGTTGAGACAATAATGATGTTCTCGTTGGAATATTAAGTTTCTAACATGGACATGAGCTGTGTCACATGAACAAATACACTTAATGTGCTCACAATCTTTACAAAAATATAGACATCTAATATCCCTAACCCTAGTATTTAACCAATATAGCAAAATAGAAAGGCAGTTGATGGACCAAAGCCCTCTTTTTTCCTTATGCTATAAGGGCATGCTAACTTGTCAGCCATATGAAGCAATCTGGTTTTTGTTGCAATGGATTAATCTAGAATCTATACTCTCTGTTAAAGTGTCTTTGAAATTTCGTAACAATAGTTATCTTTATAGCTAAGTTGACAGGGTTTGCAATGATGAATACAGCGATGGGAATGCCATTTTTGAAAATCAATATGTAGGGGGTTGCTTTGGTTCTTTCTGAACAAGGGTTTCATTATTAAAAGCAATAGGAGTAAGATCATGACATTTTTCTTCCTTTTTTCTTTGGTCTTCGAAGAAGGTTGCCTAGTAGCTAATTTAGGATGAATTTTTACAAAAGCATAGACATCTAATCCCCCTAACCCCAGTATTTTACCAATATAGCAAATTAGCAAGCTGATTGATGATAAAAGTCCTCTTTTTTCCTTATGCCACAAGGGCATGCGAGCTTGTAAGCCATATGAAGCAATCTAGTTTTTGTTGCAATGGATTAATCGAGAATCTATACTCTCCACCAAAGTGTCTTTGGAATTTCATAACAATAATTAACTTTATAGCTAAGTTGGCAGGTTTGTAAGGATGAATACAGAGATGGGGATGCCATTTTTGAAAATCAATATGTAGGGATCGATGTGGTGCATCACATATAAAATTTTAATGTGTATAAAATTAATTTTTGGAAAAAAAGTAGAGCTAATTTTTTTTGTCAAGTAGTAAAACTTAGTACATAACAATGTGATTCATTGTCTAATGATATTATAAAACTTAACAACAATCATAATTCAGTGATCAACAATTTTATATTCAAATTTCAATACTCATAGATTCATAAATGATGAGATCACAAGATTCATGAGTTCAAAACTAACTGTCTAACAACCACTCGATTCATCCCTTGCACTCTAGTGGCCTGCAACAACCCAGAGCATCCACACATAGGGCAACCTGCTGAATAGATAATGCAGAGGAATCAGATAGTATACCGTTCACACTATGAACCAAACCCAACATGACGCCCTTAATTGGCTGAATCGTAAATGGAAGACTATAAAGCTTGTGTAGATCATTCGTTATTTGGGCATCCCTTTTGGTACGCAGATCTCTGGTGTTGATCAGTGGAAGTGGACAATGGCCACATTTGAAAAAAAACTTCCAAGTTTGCAGTCATCCTGATCTTCCTCTTGTTGGGAAGGTTATAATTGTTGATATAATTCTTGTAGCAGTGGACAACTATTGCTTGTCTTTTCCCTTCTTGAGCAACATATAAATTGCTAGAGAGGGTCCTTAGAAGCTTTCTTTGGGGAAATCAAGGTAGGTTGAAAGGGATTCCTCTGGTGGACTGGGATGTTTGGAATTTATAAAGGGATCGGAGGGGATTGGGTCTCCTTGACATAAGAACTAAAGGAGCTGCTCTTGCCAGTAAATGGGTAATACGAGCATTGGAGGGGGATCCTTTGTGGCAGCGTTTAATCTGTCACCGAATTCAACTTGCTTGTCACATTTAGGGGTCCTAAAGGCCCCTTTTAGATATGTGACATAATTTGTAATGCTCAGGCCTTTGGGCTTTCAAGCTCAACTCCTCTTAGATGGGGGTGCGCTGCATGGTAGATAATTTCTTGCTTTCTCACATGGAAATTTGAGGGGCCTTGGGATGCTTGGGATTTGGTGTTAAAACCTATTTGGATGTTTTTGTCTACTGGCAGTGAGCATGGTCTCAAAACTATATTTATTGGGAAGAGATTGCCCTGAAAAGGTGTTTCTATTGGAGAGATTTGTGGAACTCTGAGCACCAACAATGGCATTGTTGGCATGATCTTAACTGAGCTCAATCATTCAGACAAAACTGTGTGAGATTATTTGTTGTATGATTCATGAGACTTGTCTTTTTAAGATGCAACTCCATGGGTTAGGGCCGTTTTGGAGGGATTGGAGATGGCATAGTGGGAACCCTTCTACATCTATGTGGCAAAGGACCTTTATGATATCGACACCTTTGAGATATTGTCTCATGCATAAACAAATGGTGGTGTGTGAGGGATCCTGAAGCACGTTGGCTAAGGAGGTGTTGTTCCATTTGGAAATCTCACTATTCTTTCAAGCGCAAAGTATGGTTGTGGCTTATGCTTCACCATCACCAAGGCTTGGCTCTCAAGGCTAGAGCTCCATAAAGTTGGTATTTTCAATGTTACATACATGCTTTGTGGTAGAGACGAGACAATTGAGCATATCTTTTGGAGATGCCCATCTGCCAAGACATTTTGGGCATGGTTTCAGGGGAGATTTAACTTTTATTTTTACCTCCCTGCTATCTTGGAAAGGTCCTCTCCCAGGGGACACTTGAGTGATAAGGGATAGCTGCAAATCTTTATGGCAAACAGTTCGGATGTCCGCTCTTAGATCTTTGTGGAACACTACATTATCAGTGAAAAGCCACATTTCACGAGGAACCATCCCATCATGGCTTAGGGGAATTGAAGATTTAAGCAGAAATTGGCTTTGCTTGTTAAAGTGAAACTCGGTTATTTCCGCAAAGATGTTGAATCCCTTCCTATTGGGGCGTAGGCTCTTAAGCTCGCATATCTGGCTTTTTAAGAACAGGAGTTCTCTTGTAACCGTGTTGCTAGATTGCTTCAACTCCTGTTCCATGATGTAACTATTTGTCCCATGAAGTTATATATGATGCATTTCTGAATAAAAATCATGTCTAAACCTGTGAATTCGTTTTTAACCTTGATCCACTGAAGAACAATGGTTTTAATGCTTGTTGCCGTTGCCACGGTCAAGACTCAAAACTTTGTGGCCAAATGAATAAAGAACCCTTGGATGGAGGTGTTGTTGAACTTTTGATGCTGCTGCTGGTGATCACAAATGAATTTCTGCTAAAAATTCAACTCAAAAAACCCCACATTGTCACCTTGCCTGCTGCTGTTGGCAAGCCAAAAAGTGGATAATAAGCAAATACTAGGGCTATTTTGCAGATATAATGGGCCCAACAGATTCTCTAGGTTTTCTGCTCAGGCCCACCCTTTTTCTCAAAAAAATGCCAGTTATGTTTTTTCTGCTTCTGTTTTCCCTTTTTTGGTGGGGACATCCCTATGACCTGGAAATCCCCTGGTTTTGTTAAGTCCCCTGATTTTGGGGACTTCTCCTTGGGGATGTCCACTGACAATACAGGGGAACTCCCAGCAGCAGGGGAGCTGAAGGAGCTCCGTGAACAATTTGATTCCTTGTAGCATCTCCTTTCTATACGTTCTCCAAGTTTCAAAGAGGGACATGTGGACAAATAAGTTATCACAAGCTTTTCTCTTCTAGAGCTATAGTTGTTATTAAATGAAACTTATTGATTATCTGGCCTCCTTAAAAATTTCATGTAAACCTTTTACTCTCTAACTGAACTATAATTTGGCTTTTCTATGAAGCATGAATCCGTAAGTCCTCTCTACATGTTCTACATTTTACAGAACGTGTATGTGTAGAAAATTATTATACTTGTATATCTTGCAAAAATATCCCTCTCACTATCTTTGTTGCCTAAGAAACAGGTAATTTAACCAATGGAACATACTGCCAACGTTTATATCATGATTCATCTTTATGTAAGATTTGTTGATTGGTTGCTTTGAAGTTGTGATGATCCCATCTGATTTCTTTCATGTCAAAATGAAAATGAAAGGATTCACAATTTCAATTGGTAAAGTTGCACGAGGGCCAAAGAAAAAAGAAATCATTTTTGTTCTTTTAGCTCCATATTCAACATAGGTGGTAGACAAAGCTTGCAATTGATTTGATTTCAGTTTTTTTCTCGTATTATTTGAAGAGGCTAAGTTTTCTTTTTTACTGCAAATCTAACAGGGCAATGACTACGAAGAACCCAAGCATGGACACCATCATAAGCAACAACACCACCGCAAATATTCTGATGAATGATGCGAACATATAAAGTTTTACACACGAGTAAAACTTAACCATGGGGTGTTGTGTGCATACTCTAATAAGATTTCCTTTTAGCACAGGAAATGCACTGCAATATTATAAATTCTATTTTTATAATGTGTTGCTTATAAGTTGGTTGACGAGTTATAAATTTCAATGGCTATACTTATAATAAATATCATTTTCATGTTTAATATCTAGCTAATACAGTATTTTTAATATGCGATTTTCAAGATAGTTTTTTGGTGTTGCATTTATGTATTTTCTTGGATATTTATTGGATAGAGGCACCTAGAAACAGTACGATTCTCTTTCCAGTCCTTACAAGGCTTTTCATGAAATAGTCATTTAGATTTATTAATTAATAGCATCAGTAGATATTAAGTAGTTTTAATAACTTGACAGGGTTAGATAGAGCTTCTACTCTTGTAGTTATTTCCAATCTTTCATCTCTTTGTTGTGTTGGCCATGTAATTCTGATTGAGCTTTCATGTTGCGTCTGCATTGAGTTCACTACTGTTTAACGATGTTGCATCTGCATTGAGTTTGCTACTGCTTTATTTAATCTTTCATCTCTCTGTTCTGTTGGCCATATAATTCGGATTGAGCTTTGATGTTGCATCTGCATTGAGTTCACTACTGCTTAACGATGTTGCATCTATATTGAGTTTATTACTGCTTGCTTGATTTATCATTAAATCATTGAGTGCAAAGTGCATAGGCATTGCATAGCAACTGGGTTTCATTTAGGAAGATTTGTTCCAAGTAGATTTCAAAATTTTCAGAAGTGATCAAATTTGAAGGGCTACATTAAATTTCTATTTGAAGAATTTTCTATAGCATTACCCTTACATATGAAATGCCAAACATAATGTTGTATATCCTTATTTGAACAAAATTTGCATAGGAGTTCGCTGGCTACTTATAGTCCTAATAATAATATGGTTAGGATTGAGAATCTCTTTGTATAGCCTTGATAAGGGGTTAATTGTACCAACCATCAATTGATAGCATAAAGATTCATTGGGAGCACCCCTTAATTAGTTTTTGACATGGAGAGGAGATATTTTAAATATATAAAGAAAAACAGCCAGGTAAGGTTGCTGCAAATAATGGGTAGCATGGAGTTATACAATATAAATCAAGATTCCATTCCCCCAAGCTTTTCGAGAACTTGAAAGTAGCCATGGGAGTGGGAGCATCTAGTCAGAGGTAGGGAGTTGGGGAGTGGGAGCATCTAGTCAAAGGTAGGGAGTTGAGCTTGTGGCAATGTGGCTAAAGCCCTAGTTAAAGTCCATATCACCATATTAACAAGACACGCATTGCCCATGTTCTATTTGAGGCCTCTGATTATGGGGAAAGTGGTAGGGAGCCAAGGTTTTCACACCATAAGTCAAGGTTCCCATGGTATAATTTCAAGCTTGTTACGATGGTGTGGTTGAAGTCAATGTTACCACACCGAGGAGATAATCTTGCCTTTATATTATCTTTCGAGTATGTTTTTTTAATCATGGCACAAGGTCTTGTTTCTATAGGCTTTTGCTATCTGTATTGAGATAGCCATGGGGCACTTCAACAAAATTGAATTGAAGGTAATGCATGTTTCATAGTCATGGGACACTTCAAAAATTTGAATTGAAGGTAATGCATGTTTCATAGCCATGGGGCACTTCAACAAGATTGAATTGAAGGTAATATTCAAAATTCCCGTAAGGACTATGCCATCGTTTATAGGGCAAAACTCACCCATGTTCTTTTCATTGCCTACCATTTTTCAAGATTTTCAAGATTTTCAAGAGTCATTACAGGTATTGAAAAAAAACACTATCACCAAAGCATGGTAGCATGGTATAGTTGGACACAACCTATGCCTATGATAAGGTCAATCGTGTTTCATATACAAACTATTATTTATTTTGGAGAAGGGCTTACATCAATGACCCCTTGGGCATCTCTTTTAGAGCCACAAGAGGTCTAGGACAAGGTTTCCCTTTTCCCCATCATCTATAAATCATGATGGTTGAAACTTTGCGAGACATTAGAGAAAATGACTTTTCTGCCTATAAATGATTTGGAAAATTGTCAAAAGACATGTAACTATTAACTACTCAATTCATTGACAATGCCCTTAGGTTGGGAGGTGCCTTTGACTTCCATTTGAAGGTCCATTTCAATCATGAAAGCTAAGGAGATAATAAAGGATCAGCCATGTCAAGGCCCTTCTAATCTTAGAAAGGCCATTGCAGCGCAAAAAGGAAGAGATGTTGAAATTTTGAGATTTGTACAATAAGAGCCATTGCAAGACCTTCCTTGTGTACTACATAAGTCCTTGGAAGCTTCCATTTAGAAAGTAAGAGACATTAAAACTCTAAATAATATTGTCTTTTAAACATTCTATCAAACTTCTTGCCTCGGGGGGAGAATTGAGCTTTGGTAAAATAATCATTGTAAAGAAATTACAAGAATAATGTAAGTTTAGGGATTTTATCATGATGAACATTCAAATTCATTTTAGCATTGCAAGGATCAAGTTAGTTGACATATTAATTTCATTGAAAAATAGTTGAAGAATGATGCAAAGCAAAGTTGGTATGCAAGTTGGTTCAACCTCCAATTCTAAACCTAACCCTAAGCCACCAATTCTAAACCTAACCCTAAGCCATTCTTATCAAGTTAGTTCTTTCAATTTACAAGCATTTCTTTGTGATTTGATTGATGTTCCAAATGATTTGGACCAAATCAAAATGGTTTTTATTAGTGCCCCTTGGGAGGGAGGAAACATTTTTGAAAGAGAACAATTTAGTTGGTAAGAATAAAGTCACTGGCAACTGTGATACCCTCGATTGTATTGGAAATTGTAAATACATCGTTATAATGACATGAGTATTGGAAATTGTAAATGCATGGTTATAATGACATGAGTCTAGCTATGTTAGTTTAAATTAGTGGGGAGTTCAAGACCAAAGCTCGATTAATGAATGGCTAGGCATGTGGACATTGTAAATATACTTCAATGGATTGCATGGTAGGCTTGCCACAATGAATTCAAAGCTATGTAAATATTAATGTTGAAATATAATATATAATTGTCCAAAAAGGTTGCAGAAAACATGAGAGGTGTTATGATTCTACTAGAGGGGAAGAGAAAATGGTTCCTCTATTGCCAAATGTTAGCCTAAGATCTCTGGTCTTTTCCATCATGTGCCTTTAAATGAATCCCATCCACTTCAAAACCCAATCATTGAATGCATGTAGAGGTTGGTGAGGCAGTTTACTCATATAGTTTTGGAAACATGCACATAGTACAATTATTATGGGGAATTGTAAGAGTATTTGATTCTCCTACTCTCTTATTGGGAGTCATTCCATTATTTTCATTCTCATGTTCATTCTCTCCACTTTTCATGTTGCATTCTCCATTGTCACCCATTAACCAATTTGAAGATTAACAAATTAAATTGGACTCTTTCTGCCTACATTGAAGACCACTGGAAGGGAATAATATCTTTGGGGAACTGTTGCTCAAAAAAGGGCATAGTTTTCTTGTGTAGGTGAGTGGAAGAGAGTGCTATGGCTATTTGATAGAAGGATGAGATGGTTGTAGTGCAATCTAGTAAGCAAAATTGTTGAACCATGAGAACAATGCGTTGGTTTGAGTGAATTGTTAGCCCGTTGCTTGGATTCCTTTGCCTTGGTGGCCTCATAACTGGACATGGGGTTAGCATTTGCACTGAATGCCTATGGTTGGGTGGAAAATTGTTCGTACACAACAAATTGCTTGGACTATGTTTTGTTAAAAGATAAGTGTTCTATATTTGTTGTAAATTGTTGGTTCAATTTTTTTTTTTGTACAATTTTATTTCATTCTCCTACCCTCTTATTGGGAGTCATTCCATTATTTTCATTCTCATGTTCATTCTCTCCACTTTTCATGTTGCATTCTCCATTGTCACCCATCAACCAATTTGAAGATGAACAAATTGAATTGGACTCTTTCTGCCTACATTGAAGACCACTAGAAGGGAATAATATCTTTGGGGAACTATTGCGCAAAGAAAGGGCATAGTTTCCTTGTGTAGGCGAGTGGAAGAGAGCGCTATGGCTATTTGATAGA
>SNQJ01S0044889.1:66172-79759 GCA_010110895.2 Picea sitchensis
TTCAAAAGATTAGAATTCCCGTACGCCTCTCAGAACTAGTTAAAAATGAAGATTTCAAAAGGTCCCTCTCCAAACTGCTACAATCTGAGTCCCCCCAGCCTTCCACAGACTCAGTAAATCTTCAAGATGAGAAGCCAACAGTCGTCCTAGGTCCCATGGTAGAAGACAAAGATGATTCATCCCCTCCCTTCTACACATCCTTGAACATACATGATAAGGTGCTGCATAACTGCCTCATGGATTCAGGAGCTTCCCACAACCTTATTCCCAAAATAGTCATGGACGAATTGGGACTGGAAGTGAAAAAGGATTATCACGATTTGTACTCTTTTGATTCAAGGAGGCTGCAATTCCTTGGAGTCATCAAAGACTTGGTGGTCTCTTTATTTCAGCTGCAAATGAAGAGTGTGGTCATGGAAATTGTAGTAGCTGATGTTCCCCCCAAGTTCGACATGCTGTTGTCAAGATATTGGATTAAAAAGCTTGGAGGAAAATTACAGATGGATCTCACATATGCCACCATTCCAGTCTTTGGAGGGAAGTAGAGGAGGTTGTACAGAGAAGCTCAGCTGGCCTACATTGTTAGTGATGAATCAGATCCCACCAATCATCCTATCTTTGCACTTGACATTGATTTGGGGTCTAGTTTATTACAGCTTAGTAATACTCCTGAAGCCCCTTTTCAAATCAGAAAGAAACCCATATTTAATCATGAGATACCTCCTCCAACCACCTTTGTTTGGAAGATGTTCTTTGACGGAGCTTCTTCTAGCGAAGGCGCCGGCGTTGGAGTGGTTTTTGTGTCGCCTTGTCAGGAAACCATATCCTTGTCATACAAGCTAGAATTTGAAGCTACCAATAATGTGGCAGAATATGAAGCTCTTGTTCTGGGTTTAAGGGCTGCAAAAGAAATGGGAATTGAGGAGGTAGCAGTGTTCAAAGATGTTGAGTTGATAATCTGACAAGTTAGAAATGCTTATCGGGCTAAGCATCCTTGGCTCAGGAGTTACAAAAATGAGGTGTGGGACCTGATTGATAATTTCTTCTCAGCTTTCAACATTTCTTTTATTCCAAGAGAGGAAAATACTTTCGCCGATTCCTTAGCTGTCTCAGCTAGTCTGTTCAGGATCCCTCTACCGCCCAAGATCAAATATGATGTTGAGATAAGATAAAGGCCATCTGTTCTGAACAATATCAAGCATTGGAAGGTATTCAAAGACGATCTTGAAATCAAAAAATTTCTTCAGTCCGTCGATGAATTTTTTGCATTGCACATTGATCAGGATCCTGATCTTGAAAGTCACCCTCACCCTGAGATATTTTTAAATAAAATTTCTAATCACCATATTATTCATTTTCTTAGCAATCACATTCCAAAGGGACTAGTCCCTTTAGAAAGACTGTTCGATGGAAATGATGTGGCAGTAAAGGGTAGGGTTTCAAGTGGAGATGTTGATACAACAGAGTGCAACATCAACACATAGGAGGAGCCTAAGCTTGTCAAGTTGTCAAGTAGTTTGACCAAAGAGCAGAGGGCCGAATATACCGAGTTGTTAAGGGAATTTGCTGATGTGTTTGTATGGACCTATGAAGACCTCAAGACATATGACACATATGTCATTGAACACAAGATCCCACTGAAGGAAGAGGCTAAGCCATTTAGGCAGAAGCTAAGACAGATAAATCCCATGTTGTTTCCTGTCATGGAGAGAGAAGTGAATAAGTTTTTAGATGCCCAAATCATTGTCCCCTTGAGATATTCTGAGTGGGTGGCCAATTTGGTCCCGGTGCAGAAGAAAAGTGGAGAAATCAGGCTCTGTGTTGATTTCAGGAACCTGAACATGAGCTCAAAGAAAGACAACTATCCCTTGCCCAACATGGAACACATATTGCATAGGGTAACTGGTGCATCTAGCATATCCATGATTGATGGTTTTTCTGGCTATAATAAGATATCATTCATGCTTGAGGATAGAGAAAAAAAAACCTTCACCACTCCTTGGGGCACATTCATGTATGCCAAAATGACTTTTGGATTAATGAATGCAGGAGCAACATTTCAGTGAGCCATGGACATAGCCTTCATTGGGGAGAAATATCAGTTTCTGGTGATCTATCTGGATGACATCACAGTCTTCTCCAGGTCCGATATAGAGCACTGCTGTCACTTGAGGAAAGTTTTCTTGAAATGCTGGAGGTTTGGCCTTTCCTTAAATCCCAAGAAATATTTGTTTGCTATAAAGGAGGGGAAGTTGTTAGGACATATAGTATCAACAGAGGGAGTGAGAATTGATCCCAGCAGGGTAGAGGCAATTCAGACCCTTTCACTTCCCAGGTCTAGAAAGGAAGTTCAAGATTTTTTAGGGAAGATTAACTTTCTGAGGAGGTTCGTCTCAAGTTTTGTTGAGTTGGTGAAACACATCATAGCCATGCTCAGAAAGGGAAATGAAGTAAAATGGACTGTTGAACCCAGGGAATATTTCGTCCAAATAAAAAAGGCATTGACTGAGGCACCTGTGTTGACCAGTCCTGATTATTCCAAGGATTTCCTAGTTTTTTCTTTTGCTTCTTTTGATACAGTAGCAACGGTCTTATTGCAGAAAAATGAGGAAGGGTGAGAACAACCCATTTCCTTCTTCAGTAAGGCATTAAGAGATGCAGAAATCAGGTATGAGATCATGGAGAAGCATGCCTATGCCTTGGTGAAAGCTCTCAAAGACTTCAGAGTCTATGTCTTGCACTCAAGAGTGACTGCATACGTTCCTTCAGCCTCCGTGAAAGGCATCCTTATACAACCTAACACAGATGGGAGAAGAGGTAAATGGATTGCCAAGATCCTTGAGTTTGACCTAGAGATAAAGCCCACCAAGTTGGTTAAAGGGCAGGGTTTAGCCAAGCTGCTAGCTGAATCCAATCGCAAGGCCTTGGGGGTTAGCTTCATCAATGCTTGCTCAGAAGATCCGGAAGCTGAGTCGTCCAACAAAATCTCTCAGGGTGGATTATCACTAGAAGAATGCACCTAGTACAAATACATTTTGTACTTTCTGCAAGAGTTGAAGCCTCCTGATGGAATGGGAAAAAGCAAGGCAAGAGATTTAAATCTCAAGGCGGTCATAAATTGCCTTATTGACCAAGTCTTGTACTGGAGAGACCCTCTAGGGGTGTTTTTGAGGTGTCTAAACCCACAAGAAGCCCAAAAATTTATGTTTGATTTCCATAGCGGCCTTTGTGGAGGGCATCATTTCTGGAAGACCACAACTCACAAAATTCTCAGGGCTGGGTATTACTGGCCCACCTTATTCACTGATGTTCGCAGAGAAGTCAGATCTTGCATCAAATGCCAAAGGTTCTCAGGAAAGAAACAACTCAAATCTTTGCCACTAAAGCCTGTGGTAGCTTCAACATCCTTTCAACAGTGGGGGTTGGAATTCATTGGAGAAATTCATCCTCCTTCAAGTGGCCAACACAGATGGATCCTGACTGTAACAAACTATTTCACCAAGTGGATAGAAGCTGCCCCCACCAGGAGTGCGTCACACAAAGTAATTATCAGCTTCCTGGAGGATATCATAGCCAGATTTGGTTGTCCCAGTAGGATTGTCACTGATAATGCTGCTTCTTTCAAGGCCGAGGCTCTGGTTAAGTTCTGTGAGCAGTTCAAGATCTCACTAATTCACTCCACTCCCTATTATCCTCAAGGAAATGGACTGGCATAATCTTCCAATAAAAGTCTAATCAAACTCATTAAAAGATTATTGGAAGACAATAAGAGGGCCTGGGATTCAAAGCTCAAATTCTCTCTATGGGATGATCGAGTGACAAAAAAGAAGTCCCTAGGCACCTCACCTTTTCATCTTGTTTATGGGACAGGGGCTGTGTTTCCCACTCAACTCGCTTTACCTATAGTGAAATTATTTCAAGATCATGAAGGAGAGCCAGACCATATGGTCAGAAGAATTCATCAAATGGTGGAAGTGCAACAGGTCATGGAGCAGGTAATGGACATAGCTCATAGTCATCAGCAGAAGATCAAGCATGCCTTTGACAGGAAGGTCAGGAAGGAGGAATTCGAGCTCGGAGATTTGGTGCTTAAGTGGGATGCACCCAGGCAGGATAGGGGATAACACAACAATTTTGATGCCCTCTGGATCGGGCCCTTCAAAATCTCTGAAATATTCTTAAATAACACGTACAGGTTGTAGGATTTGGAGGGTGAAGAAGTTTTTAACAGCCCAGTAAATGGGCATTTCCTGAAGAAATGTTTTGTTTGAGCCTTAGACGGATCCTTTGTTTTTGTAAATATTGTTTTTCTGTTTATTTTCGGCTTAATAAATGACTCCATAGCCCAAAATAAGGCAACTGGAACTACAGAAGGAGTTCTTAGAGCATCACTGGGACGACTCTATCCCCCATGGAGCCTAATGCTAGCGCCAATTCTTGCAAGTGGGTGTTTCTCTCCAATTTCAGGCCCTTGGTGTAAATGCGTAGAAATGGGATTTAAAAACCCATCAAATGCATTTTATTCAAAGGCCGCAGTCATGAGCGCCAAGCGCAACACACAGAAGGATTCCATTTCGGGCTTAAAATCAAGTGAGCGGGCATTTTGTTTTCAAGGATGAGGATTCATAGATGGAGCAGATTGACGGTCATCGGGTAAGCTTGAGTCGCTTAGTTGCACGAGGTTTAGCGCATGGGATCATCTCTTATGGCCAAAGTCATGAAATGATCGTGGTCGTCCGATCCATTCGGGACACATGGCGCCTGATCAGGCTCGGTCGTGATTTCAGCTACCAGGACTTCAAAAGACACGGGGTCTCTCTTCCTCTGCATCGAGAAACTCTGAAACGCGAATTGTAAAATCCACCAGGAGCCATTTCAGTATTCTGGCTACCGGGACTTTGAAAGACAAGGGGTATCTCTTCCACTGCATCGAGAAACTCCAAAATGTGAAATGAGTAGCCGTTTCGGCATTTCAACTACCGAGACTTGAAAAGGCACAGGGTCTCTTTTCCACTGCATTGAGAAACTCTGAAACATGAAATGTAAAATCCCCCAGGAGCCGTTTCGGCATTCCAGCTACCGGGACTTTGAAAGAAAAGGGGTCTCTCCTCCACTGCATCTGGAATCACTGATACCCGAAATGTAAAATCCCCCAGGAGCCATTTCATCTATCGGGACTTTGAAAGACAAGAGGTCGCTCCTCCACTACATCTGGAATCGCCGATACCTGAAATCCACAGAGCACCTTTGGTTTTAGCACAAGGTCACAACCCACTATCATATAAAAAGTAGGGCCAAAGGGGAAAGATAGGTGCATGTTTAGACCACAGACAGCTAAGAGTCGGATAAGGAATAAATCCTGGCCGTTGATGTTAAGGGAATATCAAGTCGTTGGTTTGGATAGGGAAATTTCGCAACACAGGGTATCAGGTATCCTGGACACAGCATGAGGAAATCCTCGAAAGGAAAATGCCGAAGCGTCCTTGAAGACAATTGCATGGTCATGTGGTTATGTTGAGAGTGAAAGCTGAAGAAATGAAGGCTGGCCTCCAAGATTTGGAAAGCCGACACATGGTCAATCTCTATGTATTCAGTCTCGGCCACCCTCCATGGAAGGAGCAGTTAATGAATATTGAGCAGGTGGTTGAGACCTCAGCTCAACCCATAAATGGAAGGCGTGGGAAGGGTCAGGAGCAGTCAGCTCATGGTACTTCGATGGATAGTTTCCCTGCAGAATCCATGTCCTCTGAAGCAGTGTCAGACAAGAAGCCGCGTGTACAGTCTGAAGGAAGATCAGGCGCACATAAATCCTTAAATGAGGTAGCTCATCTACCCTCCTGGGGCCAAGGAGGTGAATTTCTTTGAGTATATAGACTCAGTTTTCATATTTTGTAAGGATGGATGGTAGAGCAGAGCTCCTGACTGTAATGTTTTAATGAAGCACTGGTTTTCCTGACTATGTATCCGCATATGAAATTTTCTTGTTCAGTGTAAGGCAACTCTCTTTTTCATCTGGTTTCCATCTCATACTAAAAGGGTTCATGATTGACTGATTCACATGAATTTTCATGATTGTGTTATGATAAAGGATTTATTATAGCGCTGCTATGTTCTTTTAGTGTCTCTGCTTTTGAATATAAGAGGTTCTTGTGTTCAAAGTTTTCTTCTACAGGCTGTTGGAAGCTCGATGCCTACAACAAGCCTTCACATTTCCTCACAGAAGTCTTCCTCCTACTCACCCTTATTACAACTTATTGTCTGAAGTTAAACCAAGACCTCATCTGCTTATGCATGGCTGGCCTAGTTTCTGAGTTAGAATGATATTGTTCTGAGTTTGCTTCCATTCATCATCCTTTATAAAAAAATAGTGACATAAACTGATGGGCCTCAGGCTTACTCCTGCTGCAATCCAGGAGTGACTTCTGACGCCAACACATGGGATCCGCCATACATTGGATCAAGGCATTGAATTCAAACTTGAGAATATATGAAGTATCTTACAGAACATAAACTACAATCGAGTCCATTATATGAAATATCTTCATAATATAAACTACATAGTTACCTTGTTCGAGGAATACCTCACCTGGACTCTACCATAGCTCCATAATCAATAAATAATGCATCAATCCAATGTCCTTCATATCAACTTCTCTGGTCAACTCTTCTTTGCACCATGCTATGCATTTCTATGTACTTCCTATAAGTATAAGATCATCTACATATAGGATTAAAACTCACATATTAGAATCATAAAAAAATATTGAAGCTTGGAATCTCTAGTTGTTTTAGAGAAACCCAACATGGTGTTTGATTCAACCCATAAAGGGCCTCCTTCAACCCGAAAACATTGGTCTCATGCCCATGGACCTCAAATCCTCTTGGTTGATTTATGCACACCCCCTTCTCAATCAGAATATCAAGAAATGTTGTCTTTACATCCATTTGATATGAATGATAACCAAACCATAATTCTAAATACATAATGAATTTGATGGACGTATACCTAGAGACAAGAGAAAAAGCCTCCTCATAGTAAAATCCTATTTAGGAGAAACTTCTAACCAAAATAAAATCAAGATTTGAACTACACTTTTCTGCATGCTTAACCTTGTACAACCACCTAGAGTCAATCATTGAATTCCCATATGGTCTAGGCACAATATCCCACACATTATTCTTCTAATAAAGTTGTACTCATCCACCATTGCTCCTTGCTAAACCTGAAAAAATGTTGCCTCCTTAAAACTAGAAGGATTTGCATCAATGATGGAAGACATTAGTGCCACATATTTTAGAAACTTCTTAGAAGGATAACTTACCTTGAATGAAGTCTCAGGAGCTCCAAATTGGTCCCGTCCATCCTGTAATGTTTGGGTAAACCACCTAGGATTTGTAGTTGAATTGAAGGGTAAAGAGGCATCCTTTGCACATCTGGAAGCTTGTTGATTTAAATTTAGTTTCTCTAGAATATTTGGATCCACCTTTTGGGAAGCAAGTTACTCTACCTCCTTAATGTCTGATGGAATTCCTCGAGACTTGGAGGACCATGCATCCTCATCAAACTAGAAATATTTGCAAACAACTATCTGTCAATTTTCACATGCAACTCTATGCGACTAATTTTCAGATCTGAAAATTGCTTCTTAGTGAACTAACAATAAACCCTAGTTGTTATCACTAAACAATTTTACACTGAAAATTATTGATTGAAAATATATTTAGCGAAAACAACAAGATTAGAGATGAATCATCAATACACACGAGACACAAATTTTCTGTTCTATAACTTTTTCAATTCAAGAAATTATCAGGGAAAAACCATCCCTCCCAACCAATACAAATCGACCAAAATTTGAGTACAACGTTGTCCTCCAATAAACAAAAAAATAAGAAAAACTAAACCTTAGGAAACCCATGTAACTTTCCTTTGCCCACAAATATTCTACAGACCACCTGTATGGTCTCTTGACATTACCTATACTATTGGCGATGCCATCCTGTATGGACCTGCTCCTGCCATAAAACCTTGTACTAATGTACGTGATTCACCTTATTGCAATATATGTACATATGCGATTATTCCCATTGCAACCTGCATACATACACAATTCACCTTCTGCAACCCACGTACATACGTGACTGTTCCCATTGCAACCCACGTACATGTATGAAAAAATTGTACAAACACCTCCTTCACACGTGCATCCTTCCTCACTTCCCACATGTCATCCAAAAATCCTAGGCCAAATTTTCTAGGTGCAAAAATATCCTTGCTATAATTGCCATGCTCCCTAGCACAAGTGTTTACTCACTTATGCTAACTCCATGATGCCACAATGATGAAATTTCACAATGTCTTCTCTCCTTTATATACAAGTCTA
Organism: Picea sitchensis; assembly: GCA_010110895.2. Lineage (NCBI taxonomy): Eukaryota > Viridiplantae > Streptophyta > Pinopsida > Pinales > Pinaceae > Picea > Picea sitchensis. Next base: position 74,557 of record SNQJ01S0044889.1, read on the forward strand.
AGGAGTGATTTTAGGAGCCTTTCCTATACTCAACAATTAATTAGAATATTTAATTCCTCTTTTTGGGTGTGACACCCCATCACAAGCCCATAAATCCCATCAACTTGCCCTTGAGGCCCTAGCTTCATTCCAAGGTCGATTTCACTGAAACGAAAGGTTGATATGGTGCAATTTTTTTTTCCCACATGCCTATTACCTCAAAATCTTGTGGGAATACCTCTCGAAGATACAAAATCAACACTCCCTCTTAGCGAGGGAGGTATTCTCTACCACTCCTAGGTTGTCTCTGAAGTAGACAAAGTTCCTCTTCACTAGGGGCTTGGTGAGAATGTCTGCAATCTGCTCATCTGTGGAAATGTGTTGGATCTTCACAAATCCCTTCTGTACTCTATCTCTGATGAAGTGGTATTTGATATCAATGTGTTTTGATTTGTCGTGAAACATCGGGTTCCCTGAGATCTTGATATAGTTCTGATTGTTACAGTGAATCACGATGGGCTCCAACTCCTGACCAAATAATCCTCAAGAAGCTTGCGAACCTAGATTGCCTCACTACTGGCCAAACTGGTTGCCATATACTTTACCTCTACTGAGCTAAGTGCCATGGAAGTCTATTTACTACTGTACCAAGAAACAACTACTAATCTGAGGCTGAAACAACCACTAGAAGTTCTCTTCATGTCAACTGCATTACCTTCCTAATATGAGCCTCAATATCCATGCAACCACACTTCATCATCTATGTCATATCTTAGAACAAATCCAACCTCACCTCGAAGGTACCTTGAGCACATGTTTTGCTGCAACCCAATGCACATGCCTCGACTCTACCATGAATTGAATCAAGGCATTGACAACAAAACAAATATCTAGTCTAGTAATAACTACATACATCAATGACCCAATCAATTGCCTATACATCGTGGGATCCACCAAGTTTGAATCTAGGGCCCCCCACGTATTCAGGTTGGAGGTCATAGTTGTAGTTTTAGACTTATAGTCCATCATCCCGAATCTCTTCAGTATCTCAACTGCATACTTCCCTTGTCCGGGGAAGATCTCACCTGGATTCTGCCACACCTATAATCCCAAGAAGTAATGCATCATTCCAATATCATTCATCTCGAACTCTAAGGTCAATTCCTTTTTTCACTTGGTAATGAGCTTTTCATATCATGTGAGAAACAAATCATCGACGTATAACACCAATATGAGAGGATCCTTACCAACTTGTAGGAGATATAGGTTGGGGTACGCATCACTCTTGGAAAATCCCAAACTATGAAAATACCCATCAATCCTTGAGTAGCATGCCCTAGGTTCCTGCTAGAGTCCATACAATGCCTTGTTAAACTTGCACACATGATTTTTTCTCCCATGAACCTAAAATCCTTGAGGTTTCTCTATGTATACATCCTCCTCAATCACATCATTAAGAAACACTGACTTCACATCCATCTGATGGATCTTCCACTTCATAAATGAAGCAAGAGAAATAAACATCCTGATAGAAGTATACCTAGCCACTGGAGCAAGGGTATCCTTGTAGTCTAATCCCTATTTCTGGGAGAACACTCTTGCTATGAACCTTACCTTATACTTCTCGACACCGCCATCTATAGTATGCTTGATCTTGTAGATCCACTTGGAAGTCACCATCACATTCCCTTTTGGTCTGAGAACTATATCCCATACATCATTATTCATGATGGAATGGTACTCCTCTATCATGGCATCCTTCCAAACCTGCTGGTCTGCTGCTTCCTCAAAACTAGAAGGCTTGGAATCAATGATATATCTCATAAGAGCCACATAGTTGGGAAATATCTACGTAGGTATTCTCTCCCTACAGGTGTCTCTGGGGGATGTATGTCCCTCATCATCCTTCAAGGTCTCTCGAAGCCATCTAGGTCTCATGTCTCAGTTACTAGGAGGATCCACTAGATCTACAAACTCCTCTGACTCCTCCTCATGATATGAGGGTTGCTCCTATGTACTCTCATCAATATTTGGGGCCTCTTGTTCCTCACCACCTATTGTGATCTCATAGGACCTTCTGAAATCCAATTCCTCCTCAAACTTGAAATCTCGACTAACCACAACATATCATTATCTTTGAATGTAAATACGGTAGGCCTTCAAAGTCTTGTTGTATCCCACAAACACGCCCTTTCTTCTGGAAGTTTCAAACTTTGTTCTCTTCTCCTTAGGAACATGGATGTAGACTGGACAATTGAAGATCCTCAAATGCCCTATCTCATGTTTCAATACTATGAATTCCTCCTCAGGAGTCTTGTTCTCCAAGATCCTTTGAGGACTCCTATTTTGAACATAAAATGTAGTGTTGCATGCTTCTACCCAAAGCATTATGGATACATCCTGGTCATGTAACATTTCCTTGGAAGCCTTATCTATGGTATAGTTCTTCCTCTCTGCAACCCCATTCTGATGCGGGTTGAAAGGCACTGTCAGTTCCCTCTTAATCCCTTCTTCCTTACATAATTTCTTGAACTCGTTGGAGGTATTCTCACCCCCATTGTCTGACCTCAAAACATTTATTTTATTCCTTGTTTGATTCTCCACCAGAGTTTTGAACTACCTGAATCAACTAAATATTTCATCCTTGGTATTTATGAAGAAAACCCATGTCCTCCTAGAATAATCATCAATAAAGGTCACGTAATACTGACAACCACTCGCAGATGGAACAAACATTGGTCCACACACATATGAATGTACCAGGTCTAGGATCTCCTTGGACCTACTGTCACTGCTTGAAAAATAAACCTTGACATTCTTGCTTATTGAACAACCTCTACATACTCACTGGTGTTCAGTTCCAAACCCTGGAAGACCTATAACCATCTTCCTTAATATTGGAAATTCCTGGTGATGTAAGTGTCCTAATCTCCTATGCCAAAGCTCACATAAATTATCACTATCATGTACCAGGGCCTCAACTAGCTGACCAGTCAACTTGCAGAGACTTCCATCACGAGTACCAATGACCTCTACTAAGTCAAGAATCAATCCTTTTGGCTAAGTGAGAACCTGTCCATCTACAAATTCCACTGCATACCCTTTGTCCTCCATGGCGGAGATAGAGAGTATGTTCTTCTTCAGTCCAGGTACATACAACACTTCACTCATCTTGAAAGGCTTTCCGGAATTTAGTCAAAACGAAGCTATGCCAACTCCCTTGCTGGCATACTTGGAATTGTCACCAAGTTCTACTTGCAATCATAAGCAAACTAGTGAGTGATTTTTGTGATTCTGTCATATGACGAGAAGCTCCACTATCCACCAACCAAGTCTCCATGGTGATCTACCTGAAAAAAGAACAAGAACAACACTCCTTGAGTGTTGTAGTAAAAAATGTGTCTCAATATTAACCCATTCTTTTCAAATCCCAAGCTTTGATACCACGTCAATTTTCACATGCAATTCTGTGTCTAGTTTTCATATTTGAAAATTGATTCCTAGTGAACTAACAATAAACCCAAGTTGTTATCACTAAACAATTTTACACTTAAAATTATTTACTGAAAATATATGCAGGGAAAACAACAAGATTGGAGATGAATCATCAATACACATGAGACACAATGTTTTTGTTCTGTAACTTTGGTAATTTAAAAAATTATGAGGGAAAAACCATCCCTCCCAACCAATACAAATCCACCAAAATCTGAGGACAACCTTTTCCTCCAATAACCAAAAAAATCAGAAAAACCAAACCTCAGGAAATCCCTGGCACTTTCCTTTGACCACAAATCTACTGCAAACCACCTGTACGATATACTAACATCACATGTATTGTTGTTGACGTCAGCGTGTACAAACCTTCTCTTGCCATAAAACTTTGTACGGATGTACATGATCCTCCTTAATACAACCTACATACATACACGACTGTGCCTACTGCAACCCGCATACATACATGATTCACCTTCATGCAACCCACATACATATGCGATTGTGCACACTTCAACCCACATACATGTATGAACAAACTTGTACATACACCTCCTTTGCACATGCGTCCTTCCTCACTTCCCACATGTGATCCATAAACCCTAGGCCAGATTTCCTTGGTGCATAAATCTCCTTGCTACAATTGCCATGCTCCCTAGCACAAGTGTTTACTCACTTATGTTAACTCCATGATGCCACAATGATGAAATGTCACAATGAATTCTCTCCTTTATATACAAGTCTAATGAGTGAGTTTAGGATCCCTTCCTAAACTCTAAAATTAATCATAATATTTTATTCCTCTTTGTGGGTGTGACACCCCATCAACTTGCCCACGATGCCCATCAATTTTCCCATGATGCCCTAACTTCATTCCAAGTCCAATTTCAATAAAATAGAAGGATGATATGGTGCCAATGAATATTCACACATTCCTGAAACTTCGACCTCTTGTGGGAAGACCTCTTGAAGCTACAAAATAAACACTATCTTCCGCTAAGATGGAATGTAGACCTTGTAAGCTTTAGAGTCCTCATAATGACCCACAAATACCATTCAAAATAGAAGGTTCCATTTCAGTCATTTTCTCATCAGGAATATGAATATGGATAGGACAACAAAAAACATGAAAGTCTACTAGATGAGGGATCTCACCTGTAAATTCCTTCTCCATTATCTTCTCCTTAAAAACTTTGTGAGGACACCTATTCAAATTATAGACCACTATACCTTCTGCCCAAAGAAACATGGATATATATAAATCATGAATAGTAGATTTTGTTGTCTCTATGATAGACTTGTTCTTCCTCTCTACAACCCCATAATGTCGAGGGTTGTAGGGAACTATGAGTGCCTCCTTGATTCTTGCTTTCTTACAAAAGGTGTCAAAATCCCTTGAGGTGTACTCCCCTCCACTGTAAAATATCAACACTTTAATCTTCTTTCATATCTAATTTTCCATAAGAGCTTTAAACTTTTGAAACTTCCTAAAGACCTGATCCTTGTGCTTCATGAAGTAAATCCATGAATACTAGAGAAATAATCAATAAATGAAACATAATAAACGTTACATAATAAAAAAGTTGAAGTTATGGGTCAACATACATTTGAGTGAATTAGGTCAATAACCTCACTTGACCTATGATTTCTATTAGGAAAATAAACCTTGATATGGTTTCCGAGTACACAACTCTTGCACTCTCCTTTCTTTTCAACCTTCAAATATGAC
>SNQJ01S0044890.1:27469-53843 GCA_010110895.2 Picea sitchensis
TTCTTGTTTATGGTTAAGACATGATGAAATTAAATGAACTACATGCTTAACCTAGCTTATGAAAAATCAACATGGTATCAGAGCATAGGTCTTGAAAGAACCCATTGCACAAGCATTCTTCACAAGAAAAAGGAAAAACATCACTGTTGTCGTACATGAAAATTAGGGCTTTCTATTGAAGAAGATTTTCAGCCTCAAAACCATCTAGAAAAGTGTGCCCTAACCCAAGGAACACTTTGGCACCTTTAGTGCACCTTTTCAGTGGGTAGATCACCCCGAAGGTGAAACACTAGTTTTCACAAAGTACTAGAAGTACCAGAAAACCAAAAGTACCAGAGTAACAGAAGTGTCAAAAAACTAGAAGCACCAGTCCAGAAATCCGTTGGTCAAGTTTGACGAGGTAAAATTTGTATTTTCAAAAATCTAACTGCACCAACTTACTCGCCTCAACTCAGCGCATCTATCCCCTGGATCAGAATTTAAAAAATTGAAGTTTGAAAAATTAGGGTTTCCTCATAAAACCCTAAGTTGTAGGTGCAGTTGCAGTTTCAGAATCAATTGCAGTATCAGTTGAAGTATCAACTATTGTACCAGTTGCAGTCACCCTTGAAGTCTTTTAAAGATTTATTATCATTGCTACCAGATGGTGCCACTACCTGCAAATGCTATCAAAGGTATGTACTCACATATGTTTAAATTGTTAAGCCTTAAAGGGTATTTGCAGGAGAAGGGATCTCTTGCCATAGATCCAGAAGGATCTCAAGATCCAACACATTCAGAGGAATAATGCAACCCAGGTTTGATTATTCTGATATGAATCTATTTGTTATGACATCTATTTGTTATGATATGCATCTATTTAATCTAGGTTGCATGTTGAATCTATGACCATCATATTAATCTTTGGTCAAAATTAAAGTCAAGATATTAGATGGATTAAAGTTGAGATCATAGAGTTTGTTCTCTAACCCAACCTTCTATCAAGATAGAATATTGTCCTAGTACAAAAGACAGGTGGAAGAAAAGCAACACACTGGAAGTGAAGACTCCAAGTTTGATTGTTGCAATTGTCATTCCACTAACTTATATTTCTAAAGGTTGCTACATTACAAATAAGTGTTGTAGCTATGATAACAACCCTTAAAATTATTTTGATTCTAGAGATGTACTCATTATTCTCCTTTAGGAGATATTCTTGTTTTGGTTCCTCTTGTTTTCTTGTTCTATGATTTCATGGGCAGAAGCATGCATGACGTAGTATATGTTCAGAACAAGAGTCTTCACCAGAATAGAAGCCTTCACCTGCGTGAAGCCCGAGATTGAACACTTCAGGTTATTTGGGTGCCCAGTGTATCTTCATGCACCCAAATAGAAGAAGTCCAAGATAGATCCTTTAGAAAGAAAGGATACAGTGAATCCTCAAAGATATTCCAGATCGACATCCATGGCCAGAGACAGATTAAGAAAAGCAGAATTTTTGTCCTCGAAGAAGAGATAAGTCTTTCAAAGATTTAGAGAATCTCATATGGAGATTGACAATAAGACTATACCTTCTCCCCCTTCAGCGTTTTAGAGGGAGAAAGACATTATTCCAGTTGATCCAGTTGCTCCAGTTGATATGTTCAGTAATATTGCAGCAAGGCATAAAATGCCTATCTAGACTCACTATGCAAGAGGCAGAAAAGCATACAAGCCTCTCAAGGCACCTTTCGAGAAATTAAAAGAGTTTTTCAAAGCTATCCTCCAGTCATGATACACTTCATTGATGATAAGACTCCATGTCTTAGAAAAGAAACAAGAGAACCAGTATGGCCAAATGCCATAATAGAAGAGTACCAATATACTTTAATAGGATCGTGCATAAGATATTATTCAGGGACCAAAAGGAGAAACCTATGGTACAACATGCAGCTGATAAAAGTATCAAGGACATACAATACGTGATCTATAGCGAGAGGTTTCTCACAAATAGAGGGAGTTGTCCATGATGAAACATATGATTTAGTAAACCAGATACACTTCCATCCATGAGTTGGAAGCTATATCAGATAAATAGATTCTTGATAAAGTCTGGATTTCAAAAAAAAAGTGATGGAGATACAAACTTATATCATTACAATATTGGTGACAAAATCCTGGCCCTGATGACGTATTCAGAAAGCATGGTTATTACAAGTAATCCTAAATTTCTGAATTTGAGATAAAGAATCTGAGTATGATTCATTACTTCTTGGGACAAGAAGTATGATAGATGACCGATAAAATCTTCAGTAAATTGAAAAAGCACATACAGTTGACGTTCTACTTTGAAGTCTTCCATGGTTTCCTATTGCAACAAGAAACATAACTCTGTAGCCTTAAGTGCACCAGAGATAGAGCAGTAAGTGTGCGAAGCAATGTGGCTTCACATACTTCTGACAGATCCACTTGACCATGAGATGGTTCCTATGTTGATGACAAAGATCCATATATAAAGATCCTTAAAGAACCCCTTTCTTCCTAATGGATTTCCACACACATAGATAAAATTTTCTTATGTCAGAGATATGATGCAGAAGAAAATTGTATACTTGCAGTACCTTACTCCACCTGAGTAGACTGCAAACTTCTATACCAAACATTTACTTGGTGAAGAACTTCTTCCAAGTTAAGAGGGAGTATGGATGACCTTACCCAAAAGCAAAACTCAGAGTACATCGGTATGAGACTTGGCTTGATGAAGAATGCCTCCCTAGCTAAGAGGGAGTGTTGATGAATGCAACTATGGGAGACATCCTCTAGCTTACAAACCTATGAGATGTGGAACATAGCAGCTATGTGAAGTCTTTATCTCATCTTACAAACCTGAGAGAAAGCCCCTATGAAGGGTTCGCGGTTCTTTCCCAGGACAGAGTCAGGAATGTAAAGATGACCTCATCCATGACATGAGTGAGAAAAACTTTAGATGATTGTCCGATGTAAGAGTGATCTGTTGAGTTAGGACGTGCTTGTGTCTGAGCACAAGGTGAACGTGGGAAATCCCAAAAGTGCTCGACACATCATCATGAGAACATAAATGAAGATGATGTGATGGCCTCCTATGAGTAGCAACAGAGTTGATGAGAAGACTCCAGATGATCCTCCTGTTGGTGGCAGTGGGAAAGTAGATCTGCAGAGAGGATGTTCCTGTGGACGAGCACATGTGAATGCGTCAAGACCTGTCTCATCTATGTAATGCAATGAATCAGGTCCATGGAATCCCTATGGATTTGCCCCTAGTGGATGAGCACTAGTGGTTGTATCAGATCATTTGCTATATACTGTTCAAGAGTCATACCTACCTGTAACCCTAGTTATTGTGTAAAGGGTATAGGTCGACCCTATGTTAATATGATTAATATAAAGAAGATAATTAATAATGTGAATATTAATTATAATAATAAATATAATAACAAAGTATATTTGACTTAGAGAGGTCGGCCCTGTTGTGCCAATAATACGCTCTTGATAATTGGTCAAAGTCTAATATAAGTAGGAGATGATTCTCCATTATAGAATCATATCCTCCTCACATGTTTTGGAAATTTCAGCAAGTACTTATCTTTGGCAAAGGTGCACACCTCTCTTGGGCGCTAGTGTTCTAGGGATTAAGCACCCTCTTGTGTGCTAATTCTTTCTTGGTGGTGAAAGGTCTTTCTCTTGAAGAATATAGCAAAGGATTTGGCTGGGTTTTTCTCCCTTGTTTGAGAAGGGTTTCCCAGGATATATCTTGTATTCTTGTGCATGGTGTTTCTTCTTGTGATCTTGTTTGTTGCAACATTCATTTTTATGGTTAAGACATGATGAAATTAAATGAACTATATGCTTAACCTAGCTTATGAAAAATCAACAGGAGATATAGTCCATTTGGGAGAATGGCTTCTTGTCCGTATACTAGAAATTATGGAGAATTCCCTATAGCTTCCTTGGGTGTAATTTTATCTTCCCATAGAGCATTATGGAGTAGATTATGCCAATTCCTTTGGTTGTATGCAACTGTTTTCTTCAATATCCTCACTAGGTTCTTATTATTTGATTCTTCCACTCCGTTTCCCTATGGATTATAATTTTCCGAGTATCTAATTATGATTCCTTTGTCTAGGGAAAACTTAGTTAACAAAGTGGAAGCGAATTAAGCTGCATTATCAAAAACAAGAATAGAGGGGACACCTAACCTCGTGATTAGATGGTGTTCTATGAATTGGATCACCACCTTCTCGTTTACATGAGTCAGAGAGATGGCCTCTACCCATTTCATGAAGTAATAGGTGGCAGTAAGTATGTACTTGTGTTGTTTTGAGGAGCTTGGCACAATTTCTCCTATGATATATAATCCCCATTGCTCGAACGACCTAGAAACAATCATTGGCTGAAGTGGAACTGCTTCCCTCTTTTCTCTCCAAGCGCTTATTTGAAAAACTTTACAGTTTCTAGCATATGTGTGAGCATATTTGAACAAAGTGGGCCAATAATAGCCATCTCTCAGTTTCTTATGGGTGGTAGTGTCTCCTACAAAATGTCCACCGACAGGGTCGTCATGGAGTTCTTTCAGAACTTTGTCTGCATCTATACGTTCGAGGCATATTAAAAGTACCCCATCATAATTAACCCAGAAGAGTACCGAATTTATGAGGAAATATTATGTGAATTTTAACCTGAGAGATCTCCTTTCCCTAGGGTTGAGATTTAATGGACAAGTCCCATGGTGCAAGAGATAATTCAGTTTCTCATACCAAGACTCTTGTCCTGGGGAAGATATGAAGTTTCACCACACCATAATTCCATTTCATTTTCCCATCCAGGATCTTCATTTACTTGGTCTTGAGCTTCAACTGCCAGTTTTCATAACCCTTATCCGTTAACTAGTTTGGCAGGTTTTATGTCTAGATCAAATTCCTAAACTACTTCCATCCAGTTTCCTCTTATTTCCCCCATCTCCTGTTGGGTAAATAGAGATCAGATGGTGGGGTGAGGCACGATTACTTTGGTGTGATTCTTGAGGATGTAAGATATGAAATGTTTTACTACCTTATCAACCACATAAGCATGTTTATCTATAGTAGGATAATTTAGTTCATCTCCCTGGAGGTTAGTTCTCATGAACAACACTGGAGCCTCATTGTTGTCATCATCCTTCTAAATCAAAACTGCAACTAACGATTGATCAGAGGCGAAGGTATAGGGGAAAAAATCCTTGTTGAAATCAGGACTCTGCAATATGGGGGCTTGGGATATAGCGGTCTTAATATCACTGAAGGATTTCTTTCGCTCATCATCCCACTTAAATTCGACATCTTTATGAATAATATTTTGTAAGGGTTTGATAGTATCCACAAAATCAAGAGTGAACTTCCTCACGAAATTGATTTTTCCGAAAAATGACTGCATAGATTTCTTGTTGTGAGGTAATGGAAGTTGAGCTATAGCATTAAATATTTCTGGGTCTATGTGAATGCCTGCCTGGGATATAATGTGGCCTAGTAGCTTACCTTCCTCGATGTCGAAAATAGTTTTATTAGGATTTCAGGATATACCGTATTTCCTACACCTTTCGAAAATCTGGGTTAAGTGTTGGATGTGATCTTCTATATTCTTTGAATACAAAGTCATGTCGTCCAAGTAAATGACTACACACTTGTTAATCAGTCCCCAAAATGCTATGTCCATGGCCCTCTGGAAGGTTTATCTTGCATTAATTAACCCAAAGGGCATGCATTTATAAGCAAAAGTTCCCCACTTGGTTCGAAAGGTAGTTTTTAAGCGGTCTTCCTCTGAAACTAGAACTTGGTTGTAACCTGAGAAATCGTCTAGCAAAGAGAAAATTTCAGAGCCAGACACGGTCTGCAAGAGCTACTCTATTGGTGGGACTGGGTAGTTGTCTTTTTCCAAATCCCTGTTGAGGTTTTTGAAATCTACGCATAAGTGAATCTCCCCAGACTTCTTCCTTACCAGGACTAAATTAGCTACCCATGTAGAATGTCTAACCTGGAATATAATCTTGGAATCTATCAACTTTTTTAACTCCTAACACATGAGAGGCTCAAGGTAAGGGTGATACTTTTAGAGCTTATGTTGGAAGGGTTTCACTTCAGGTTTTAACGGGATAATGTGTTGAATGATACAGGTATCATAAGTTTTCAGATCTCAGTAGGACCATGCAAAGACATCTTGATATTGTCTAAACAATTTGAGATAAGACTTCCTTTCCTCAGATATAGTCTTACCGAGATTTATATTTTTTGGGTTTTCCGGGGTTCCGAGATTTATAGTTTCATGCATGGGACAAGAACTACCGGTCTTCACATTTTTGGATCCTTTAAATAGTTACTTCAGATCAAAAAGGTTTTTTAAGTTGGCTATCCCTTTCATTATCATGTGAGACCTTGATTTTTCGATCGGTTGATTTATTCAAGGATCGATTTCCATCGATTGTTCCTGGAATACTTCGTCCTCAATAACTAAGTCCCTAAAATTATCTTGGTTAGTTAGAAAGTTTATGATCTATTCATCCCCTTCAAATACCTTCCAATTAGAAATGTTGTTAGGCACCAATGGCTTATAGAGTAAATCCATAGTGAACCGGGAGGCTTGATAATCCTCTAGAGGTGACAACCTTGAAGCAGTTGTAGCTAAGGAATCAACAAGGATATTCTTTTCTCTGGGGATCGTTGTAATATTGAAAGCTTCAAAATGCTATACTAACCTATGCACTTCCTGTTGATAATTCTTTAGGTGTGGGGAGTTGCAATGTATAGTATTCCTTACTTGTCTAACGATAATTTTAGAATCCCTGAAAACCTTTAATTCTTTGACATTTAAGTCTATGGATTTATTTAATCACTGTACTAGCACTTCATACTCGACAGTGTTGTTGGTGCATTTGAACTCAATTCTACAGTATAGGAGATGACGTTTACCCTTTGGATCTATGAGGATGCACCCTGACCCTGACCCTTCATGTGATTTAGATCCATCAAAGTATATGGTCCAAATTTGTGAGAGTAGGTTATCTGTTTCCCCTTTCTTATCACTTTCTGGCTTTTTTATCTTTTGTTCCGTGATTACTCACACGGGTTCTTAACAGAAGAGAGTTTCTTATTTTGGTATTGACAATTCCTCTTGAAACACCATTTCAAAATTCTAAGTGAGAGGGACATCAGATGAAAGAGGGAAGAAGTTCCCAAAGTAGGAATCACAGGAATAATTGCCTAGCACAGGGAAAAGTGTCGATGAGGGTTCGTTTAGGGTTTCTAGATCAGTGACAGTATGTTTCTGATATCTTTCCCTATCAATTCTGATCATATTCTTGTGCCCTCTTAATGGTAGCCAAAGGTAAGCCCAATCTGTACTAAAGTATCCGTTCAACTTTTTAGACCAGTCTCGGCTCAAAAATAACCCATAAGCTTTCGGGATATCTACTGCAATGATGTCAACCACTTGCACAAACTTAGGATGTGTCGCTATCATGATCATTACATCTTTAAGTTCTCCCATGACTTTGACCTGAGTTTTGTCTAGTTGTATTACATGTTTGTCACTTTTGAGAGGGACAACATTTATTTTTTTTGCAAATAGACAAAGGCATAACATTGGAAGATGCTCCTGAATCGACCAAACAATTGTGGAGGTTTCTGTTGAAAACTTCAAACGTTAAAAGGAAAGGTGGGACGCAAGGTTTTCCCTTCTTATATTCTGAGCAGGTGTTTACAGTTGGTTTATTCACTAGATCTGTGGGGGTTAGATTTCTTTCCTTATCATTTCTTGTCGTAGGGTTTTATACTGATTTCAAAGCCTGTAGTAGAAATTCCTTTTGCTGAGGGATCCTACATATGTCCATAACTACGTTGTAATCCATTTTGGGTGATTCTAGGGTATGGATGCTTATATGGTTTCTACGGGGAAAAAAGATACTTTTAGGTGCTCGTGGGCCATCTTACCCCCCGAATTTTGGGTCATAGTAGTATCTTTTGAGACAGGTGGACCTTTACTTAATGTCTGCACAACCGAGACCTCTGTGGGTAGTCCTTGAGACTCAAACAAATCCTTGGAAGGAATGATTAGGTCAGGATCCCGTATCATCATGGTTATATCTTATGGTGGGTCAACCTCTTCCTTATCAACAATATTCATAACTGAACTTATTGGTTGTTCGGTCAGGGAGACCTCGTCTCGAAACCGATTGGACATCAAATTCATGGCATGCACCCATTAAGGGTAGTCTCTTTCAAAGTGGTTTTCCTGGTGGTAAGTATAGAAAGAATCATATGCTATGTTTCCCAGATCGATATTTAAGTTAGTTGGGGGAGGTTCAATTGCTTTGAATAATGGGTATCTTTTAAAGAAATTCTTATAGGGCCTTTGGCCTTGGTTTCCATCCCCGATGCTTATTTTATGTCTATGATTTCATTGGATAACTTCTTAACCATGCATTGTAGGTCCTCTATGTCCCCACTACCCTTTTCAGGAGCTTGTTCAGCTTGTTTCTGTGGGGGTCTAGTGAGTAATATCCCACTCCAGGGAGGGGGTTGAGCTTCTTTCTTGACTAAGGAGACCTTAATTTCTTTACATCCTTTCATTTGGAATTCAATCGTTTTGGCTTCTTCAAAATTCTCATCTAGGGTTTGCTTGGAAGCCCTCTTCACAAACATGAAAATAGAAGCTGGGAGGGCATTAGCATATACTTCGATTTTCAACTCCTGAGTAGGTTTAGCTTCAGGCTGGAATTTTCTTAAGATGGTGGTGAATATTTGATTAAAATCTTTGACCCTTTCTTTCAAACTCACGGTGGCGGTGAAAAATTCATCCATCAGAGCTCCCGTAGTAGTCTCCTCTGCAAATTTATCTAAAAAATCCTCCTGGAACTTCGTCCAACTAGTTATAGATGCTACCAATAGATTAAAATACCACGTGGAAGCCGAATTATTAAACGTATAGGGGAATAGCCTGCATACTACATATTCATGTTGGGCATTCATAAGTCTGATTGCTAGTATGAATTTCTTGATATCATCTTCAGGCAATCCTGAGGTCTCGAGGTCAAATTTAGGAAGTAACTTCTCTGGGTGTTGGGGAAGATTATGTACTCGTCCTGGGATGGCCAAAGTGTCTTTGGACAACCAAGGTTGATTTTTCTATGGTAGGTCTCCCCTTTCTTCCTCATGGTCATTGTTTTCTTCCATATCTTTGGATTCTGAGTTAAACTCCTCCTCTTCCGAAAAATCGTCTGGTTCTGAGAAGTCGCCGACTGGCGTTTCCGGGATCAGATTAAGAGGATGTTCGATTTTGGTGATTTTGAAATCTAATAGGTATTCTACTGTGTGCATGAAAACCTGGTCGGGGGTGTCGACCATTGTTCTACTTATTTTTTGTCTTCGAGGAAGTATCAGAGCTAAAGACAGTGCACCGATCTGTCAGGCGTATGCTCTTGTGATTCTTCTGAATTGATTTAATTCCTCGTGAGGAAGAGCGTAAGTTATATTAGGGAACAAGTGTTCTTCCTCAGGCTGGGGTGAGTTACTCATTTCAGGAGTACTCAGTGTGTGTGGGTTGTCTTGCGAATGACTAGCCATGCATGTGGGTTGTTCTGAATCTACAGGCTATTTGAAATATTACATGAAATATGTATTCAACCATTCATTCTTCGGCCCTCCTTCTAGCGCCAATTTTTTTGATGGGTCCTAAATCCCTTTAGTTCAACAATAGGAATCAAACCTGCCACCGAGGACTAATTAGACTCTGCAACATTTAATGGTGGAATGGTTCTCCAGATCTTGTGATCCGGCCAATTAATCGATAGGCTTTATGTTTTCTTGTGAAGGCCTCTCCTTCAGTTTGGACTTTCTCTTTTTTTTGTATTTTCTCTTAGGTGGGACCGATATAAGATGTGAGCCAGTATAAACCAACTAAGTAACAAAAAAGGAATAAGTTTAACTACTGGAGAAGAGGCTGAGCTTGGGATAACCCGCTACTCAAGCATGTAGACAACAATTCTATACCACAGGCCTAGTACTAATACATTAACCATGTGAGTATCCAATTACTGACTGAGATACATATCATCATAAAGAAAACACATATGCGATAAACAATGGCAAGTAAAATAATGCACTTAACTCTAATCATCCATCACATAACAACACAAAGATTCATCTTCATCATTAAAGAAAGAACTGTAAAACATTGCATCAGATAACTTATCAATAGATTTAATAGATCTTACTCGTTACTGCATCCATTCATGAAACAATATAGGAAATAGTTCTTCTCCACGTCCAATCATACATGCATTTGATGAAAACATAACTTGTCTTTGGTCTAGAAGGACTTCTCAATTACGGGTAGCTCCAAAATAATTCTTAAAAAACCAGAAACAAAGATTTTCTTGCAACAACCATCGACCCATACTAATTGGTCGATGCTCTTATTTATAACATAAAATTCAACTGAAAATAACGGCTAAGTGTAGATAAGTAAAACAAAATTCACCACGTGGTGTTTTCTTCTAACAATTTTCCTAATAGTCAACTCAAGATATCACTTAAAAGGGTGACTCTTCTCATACTCCGACCAACTGATGAACAACTCCTCACAGGTGTGGGCGTATGGAAATCTGTGTTGTTCCATCCAGGCCGTGTAAATTTCTCTGATCTCCACCACATGCATCTGGTGCTTGACAAAACCAGCACTTAACTGCTGTAGCACAACTCGAATTTAGATCAGGTGTTCCATAATTTGTCGCACTTAACCTAGCTCTCTTGTGTCTATCTCCTTTTCCATTTCTTTATCCCATGATGAATCTTTCTCGGAGTGTGACTTGATTTTCCATGCCAATTGATCGAGTTGCTAGGTGTACCAAACTCTGGGAGTCCGATATCCTCCATTGCTTTTGTTAATTTTCACTCATCTCCTTTCGCATTTGACTTATTTTCTTGAATCTTCCGACGAGGCTCTTGAGCCATTCTTGCTCAACACTCGGAGGCATCTTTCCTGCAATTGAAATTAAAATTGTTTAGAGACCGCATATAGAACCACCTAGTAAAAACATATGTATAAAGTGTAAACGTGAAGAATCTAGACCGGTACATACATGTAAAGCTTGCTAACCTGGTTGTTTGATACTTACGTGATCCCTGTAATCTTTCGAACTGCTCGCCCCCTGCTTCTATTAGCGCCATCATTTTTCTCTAGTGAGGATGTGTTACATCCATGTGCCACATCATGAAAAAGCTAGGTATAGAAGAAAATGCAATTTGAAGTTATACTAGTGGTCGGTTGGCCCTTGGATTCGGGAAAGGATGTTAGGTCCAAACATGTGCCGAAAGTACAAGTATGTTCCAAAAGGGTCAGATCCTGTCATAAGGGAATTCGTTATGGGTCTCGGTTCGAGGCCAGTTGTCTAAATAGAAGTCACGTCGATAAGTGCATTGACCATTATCAAGTCATCATGAAGTCTTAAAAGATAATAAATCACATCGCTTGCATCATATATGCCCTGCAACTCTTAACAATTGTTCCTCGCTTTCCCTCGAACGCACTCGTAGCGAGGATGTGTCACAAAAAATCTTCAGTTTGTTTCAAAACATCCAGTCGCTATGAATTGAGTGTTCCCCAACACATTTTCACTCATTGTACACTTGGTTATAAATTCTGGATTGTTCTGCATGCATTCTACTCACCAGTCGAGCTTATGCATTGTTGGTAGTTCATCTCGCGAGCCAAGATTGATCAAGTTTTTTCTACTTCAGGCCTTTGCCAAATTCCCCACGTATGACAGATACATGTTTTACCATGGGAACCTCTCACAACATAAGAAAGGGTACGCAAAGTAGAAAAAGCGCCAGGCTTGAGCCCCAACAAGACTGGGATTCGTTCTTACTTGCAGCGGGCAACCCCAAGGTTTCAAAGGGGAATTCCCATCTATGTGTAGAAACGATGATATCGCACCTCGCGAAGGTCGACATGAAATAATTCACACTGGAGAGAAGAGCGTTGGAAGACATGTCTCCCTCACAGTGGATACCTCAGAAAAGGGGTAGGCCGAGGAAGAACAAGGAAGTTGGGGAAACTTAGGTCTTAAGTGAACCGTGTGTAAGATCAATCGCCAAAAAAATACTTATGCGCGCTATTCGGCTGGAGCCCGTTGAAGGCATTTGTTGGGAAAGTAGGAGCAGGACGAGGAAAATGGATGCCATGGGCGCTAATGTTTGAGGGTTGACTCAACAGATGGAATAGGCACAAATCTCAATCGTCAAACCCTATCAAGAAAACAAATAATTAAGATGACGGTTGGCGGAAAAAACCCTTGAGGTGTCAGAATCACAAGGTCATGATGGGAATGTGAAGTGGCTCAAAAGGCAGCTCTAAGAAGTGAAAGATACAATCGTGCAATTGCGTGAAGCAAAGGGCGTCAGAAGAAAAAAAAACTCGTTTCCTAGATTCTAGGGATAGAAACTAGAGAGTGGGGCAACCAAGCGGCGCCTTTACCTATAAATATCAAGTTTTCAAGGTAACCTAGATTGGTTGGCCACATAGTATGGAGAATGTTTGTTGTATGTACTTTGATCTTGTTTGACATATAATGTAAACATCATGAGACACTAATGAAGGTTTCTAGTTATAGAAATTGAATGTATTATCTTCTTGTTTGTATATGAATTCCCTATGTGTTTTGTCTAAAGATTTTCCTGTCTTATTTGGAACATACTTTCAAGCCTGGGATTCGCTGCACAACGCCCTCTTGTTTGCGATATTCGGAAAAACCTTATTTCCTCTAAATTAGCCCAGAATTCATGCTTAGTGGTACTATTGTGGCACAACTAGTTTGGGACATATGACATCGAAGACCGGTGACTTAGCTTGTGGGTAATAGTCAGGCTCAGGAAAAAATGTGCGATCTAAGATAAACCTGGGACTGTGGATGCCGAAAAGGTATTGGAGATCGACGTTTGGGGATAAACCTCTTGTGTAGCTTCCTTTGGGTTGACTTCCTAAAAACTCTTGATGTCGGGATGTTCTA
The DNA here is from genome assembly GCA_010110895.2 of Picea sitchensis. Classification (NCBI taxonomy): domain Eukaryota; kingdom Viridiplantae; phylum Streptophyta; class Pinopsida; order Pinales; family Pinaceae; genus Picea; species Picea sitchensis. Next base: position 40,503 of record SNQJ01S0044890.1, read on the forward strand.
GAAATTGGCGATCAGAGGAAAACTTTTAGCGTGGTCCGAATGTCTATCGCGACTCGATCTTCTCCAATTTTTCTAAGCACATCGAGTATCGACTATCAACGATATCATTGCCTCTTTAGTTAACATTTATTTTCCTCGCGTTTTTCCGATGTTGAAGGGGATCAGTCACTAGTGATATATTTGTATGAAGCTCGTTACGAAAGAAAAAAATCCCTTCTGTCGATGCCGATGAAGATCTATGCTCGACGACTGTGGTTTTCTCGAGTGATTTTCTTTCATCTTTAATTCTTCCCGATGCCGAATCTTTGAGCACGTCGGGGGAAATGTTTTGGATGTCGATTCTTTAATTAAATGTTAGTATTTTAAGTTATGGGTTTTCACATGTTCAAGAAAACTTTTAAAGACTTAAATGAGAATCAAAATGATAAGCAAAGGAAACATTTTTTAAAATGACGTCGAATTAGTCAGTGCAAAAGATCAAGTGGTACCCAAAACGTAAAATTTTGACATAGGATTTTTAGGGTGTGTTGAGTGCTCAGCAGGCTCCCGCAAGGTGATGATCTGGGACGAATGTGCCCCTTATGGAGTATTTCTTGGATTTGTTGCTTGATCTCCTCATTCTCTAACAGAGAGCGGCTGTAGACTGGCCCATTAGGCAGCGATGTGTCGGGGGTCATATCGATGGGGTGATTGACCTAACAATGCAGAGGTACCCCAGTAGGTGAGGAGAATATATCTGAGTATTATTCCATGAACTTATCCACTTGATTCTACTATATGGAGAGGCCGACCATGGAGACCTTGGATGTGGTTGCGATCTTTCACTCATTCTGAGAGAGAATCACGAAGAAGACAAACTTCCCTGTCTAAGAGATGAAATTTCTGCATTTTTTGGCAAAGATCAAGGAAATAACACTTGGTGGGACTGCCTCGGGTATTCTCTACAATTTCTTGTTCAAAGTAATAATAACACTGTGAGGGCTAGACTCATATACAACATGACATTTCCATAAATATGGTTGGCCCAAAAGAACATTACAAACTTCGAGAGAGGCAACATCACACAATACCTCATCTTTGAAGGGCTTGATGTCATATGATATGGGACATTGTTGGCTGGCACCAATGTCTCCTCCTTGGAGGAGCCATTCGATGGTGTAGGGATGTGGGTACAACATTGTCAGCAGGGTGAGTTGCTTGAAAACCTCTGTTGAGATGAGGTTCTTTTGGCTATTTCTATCAACGATGAAGTGCAACGGGGTACCCTTCACCTACATCTATGAATGAAAAAGACACTCGCCTTCCTTTGGATCATCTGGTTCATCGGGTTGGAGCTTGGTGGTAGCAATGGTAGCAATAGGTTCTGCATCTATGATCTGTCTCCCCCTTCCTAGTTCTGACTAAGAGTTAGAACCTGTATCTGATTCAGAGGCTTTCACCTCAGCCACCAACGACTACTTCAAGCGACAATCAACAATGTTATGCGAGGGGCTCTTATGGAAGTCGCACCACTTCCTGATATCTTTATTTTTATTTCCGATGCCTTTCTTTGCTTGTGGTCTGGACTAGTTGTGATGAGGCAATCTATATTTTCTCTGTCCTTTGTTCTATAGGTTGGGGCCACCCTTTCCTAGATTTTGTTGTGAGAGGTTCCCAGGCCCAAATTACCGCATATTTGTTTTGATCTTCTGCTTGATTTTGACAGCATATCGGTAGGCTGCATCCAAGGATGAGATGTACAGAAACTCCATTTAAGCCTACATGTATCTATGCATACCACCACGATAATTGAGCACTAGATGTCACTTAGAATATTGATACCCAACTTGGTGTGCAAGTTATGGGAGATATTTGTGAACTCAGGCACTACTTGGTCTCTTTCCTACTGCAACGTGTTCCATTTTATGTACAGGTCGTCATAACTTCCGATAGGGTAGTATTGTTCCTTCATAGAATCCTTGAAGGACTCCTAGGTGACTGCAACTGTAAATAATGAGGTTTCCTTTGTTTCCTTTTGCCCACAGAAAGTTTCCCACAAATATTTGACACGGGGGACGACTTTGAGGAGTGAAAAAGTAATATTTTCTCTATTCGAGAAGTTATGGAAAGAGAAATACCCTTCTAGAATATTCAACCATTTATCTGTCACATCTGTGTCTATCTAACCTTAAAATATAGGAATATAGAAGTTGATTTGTACCTTGAAGGGGGCGACGCCTCTATTTGAGGAATATGTGTTGCTTGTTAGTAGTCGCGGAAGGATTTGTGAAAAAATATCTATCATCTCGTTCCTCTGTTGCGTGAGGGATTCCTCAAGCAACATTTTGAAGGGATCTCCTATCCCATCATCTTTATTTTCTTCTTCCATGAGAGTTCATTTGGGCATGTGAGAGCTTTTGTCCTCAAGAGAAACAAGCTCAAGACCCAATTCTTTGTACCCTAACCTTGTTGAGGACATGCATTAAGAACGACAAGGAGCAGACTGGTTTGATACCACTGATCCAAAATATATTTGCAGAACAAAATGAATACAGATTATTATCAAAATATGCTTAACAAAGAATAACAAATATACAGTAAAATTGGTTTCTAGTCAATAAGGAAATAAGATGAAACTGTAAAATGCAGCAGAAACAAGCTTGCTAGAATGGTTGCAGCTTATCTCTAAGAAGAGATGTGACGAATATGCTCATTTGAAAGAAGATGATTACAATGATGCCATGAAGGAATTTTTACAATAAACAGGAATGTCAAAATCCCTAGACATCTAAAACACCTAACCCTAGGAGAGGAAGCACCAAAAGTCATGTGGGCCCCATTTGGGTAAGCTAGTACATCAACTTCCCGAGGTTGTAAATTTTGCATACGATCTTTGTTTTAGTCATACGATAGCCCGTTGGAAAGGTCTATCCGAGGACTACACAATTTTTTATATCTACAAAGGGTCAATTTGATTATGGAGAGCCCTAAAAAACGTTGTTTAGGGCCTCAAAACGACCCCACAAGTCAGGGACTCGAAAACTAGGGGAAAAACTGCCAAACTGGAAAATTGCCAAAATAAGCCAGTTGGAATAGGTGGGAGGCTACCAACATCCATATGGATCAATGCTAGACTAACCATTTCTTAAGGAATCATGATCTTACTATTCCATATGGAAATATTTTGTCCCCTAAAACATTAGTGGGGATTCAAGGAAATAAGACACCTATTTAGGTTTATCCCACAATTCCAAGACCTAATGGTGTAAAGATTGGCTTTATACCATCCACTTTTGTTGAGTTATGTAAAACATATTATGCCCCCCCCTTTTTTTTATCTAACATGATTTCTATGATCCAATTAGAGATGCAATTACAATAGGTTGAATTTAATGTATGATTTACAAAAATTGATAGTTCCCCATGTTGACATAATATAATGGGTGTTGTTTAACTGTTCTACATTTTGGCCCTTTTCACCGAAATCTGGTGACAAAAATCCGGATGGAACCACATTTTTATGCTGTTTAAATTACATTTTTGAATGCATAAATAGATTTAGTGTGATGAAAAACCCTTGGGGCACTCTGATTATACATACTTAGCCCCTCGAATTGAAGATCCAACAATTTCTTGCCGGATTTCAGGAAAAACTAAACAAAAAAATTCGTCAGAAAAGGGACAAAACATAGAAATATTAGACTACGGCCAATACAATGCCCATAACTCTCTTTTTTCCTCTTTGAATGGTTCATGGAATGGTACCTCTTCCATAGGATTGAAGCCTATAGCTACCTACAACCTAGCATGAACTTTCACCCCTTATCCTACTCACATAACTATGGCATGTACTAAAACAAGGAACAAGGTAGGTTGTGTATTAAATTTGAATATGCTAGCATATGTCAAATGCAACCAAAATAGAACTCCCAACAACGAACTAATCCATTTGTGGTGTTTTTACTCTATTGTATATTATTTCATGGTTTGCATTTTTTTAGTAAACCAAGTTAGAGTTTCTTCATTTTTGGTGGATTAAAATTGTTTGTTTGCAAATATGAGATTTGTTGCATAACATTTTAGAAGTGTTTAACGACTATAGTTCAGAATGTGCCTATTTTTTGTGTGTTCTAATATTCTAGTATTATTTATAGTGTAGAATGCACTATCACGATTATACTACATAATTACATGTTATAATTATCACAACTTTGTTCCAAGTATTATTGTTTACCAACGAATCAACATTTCTATGTAAGAAATAATTTTTGACACTCTATGTGTATGGTATAATTTACGGGTATAATCTACATTCATTATGCTCTACCATGAGATGTTATTGAATTACTTTCCATATCTAGTAGTTGACTTGTTGGGCTTTGAAATGCATGTGTTCTAGCTGGCACACTGAGCAATGTTCAAAGAAATCTCGTGTTTATATGTTTTGAATACGATGATATGACTAGCACATATTTACAATAAAAATAATATACACAGGAGGTGCGTTATTTTATAGAGTTGTTCCATAGATTAAAATTATGTAGTGGCATTAGAGAGGTCTTGATTGGTTAACAAGTCGCTTATCACATTATTAGTCATTTACCCATAAAATTATGTGCTTTCCGAGTAATTTTCTAAAAGTGCCTAACTTCTAACACATGTTTCTCTTTTGCATTCCTTATCTTGGATCAAAGCATTTGTAATCCTTATATTTATCACTAAATATATCTATTGTTAACATTATAATTGTTACATGAAATTGCATTGTCATTTTGGACACCACTTTGTAGATCTTATATAGGTGGATCAAAAGAAAACTACCAAGGATTCAAGTAGTTCATTTTCAACCAAATTGCAGTTTGTTAAGCAATCTAGCATTGACTATCCTTGCTATATGCTGGATTATGACTCCAACTCCATTTCACTTCAAATAGTTTCTTGCTTCCTTTTTGAAACCATTTGCTAAAATTGATAATGTTAGTATCAAGCATTGCAAGGTGATGCATGGTAGATGTTTCAATCTGGAATATATATGGACTTGTGCATGAGAAACTGTACTCAAAATATAAAGTAAATGGATGAAATAAATATAGTTATATTTCCAACAATGAGGTCAAGAAGAGATTCAAGCATTTGAAATCTAGGTGAGTTGTATTCAATACATCAAGTACCTAGAATGGAAACATGGATTGTGATTTTTTTTTTTTCTTTTTTTTTTTCATTATAACTTAAATTGTTACTAAATATACAAAATATAAGTATCTCCATGCATCTTCTTTTTGTACTTTTTATGCCCTAGATTATGTATAGGGAAGGACCATGAGCATGATTAATGATTAATGGTCTATAAGGAATTTTACATGCATAAAGAAAATAAACGAAAGAAAATATATATAAAAAAATTAACTTGAAATCAAACACAACGACTAACTACTATGAAATGTACCCTTGTTATAAAGAGGTAAGTAAAATGGTTTCTCGGAAGTGGAAAGAATATGCCATGTATTAAGTGAATATAAATCCATCTAGCTTAGTCACGTGTCTAAAAATAAAATATCTAATGTGATTTCATGTAACATACCCAACCTACTAAAAATGGAATTAAAATTCCCCATGCATATAAAATAAACCAAGGGGCAACATGATCCAGGTGGATATTGGTGGCCACCCACCTATTCCAACTGACTCCTCTTAACATGTTTTAGTTCAACACGTTCTTTTGTAATTATTTGTAATTATGGGTTCTACACTTCCAGGCATGTTTGAATCCCTACACAACTTCGAAGTGGATATTGGTGGTCGCACACCTAATCCAATTGGTTTATTTTGGATGTTATCATGTCGGTACATCTTTTTGTACTTCCCAGGGCCGTTTTGGGGCCCTAAACAATTTTTTTTTGTCTTTCCACAGTCAAATTGTGGACAAAGTCAGAGTTTGAGGACATAATGTTTAGTTCTCGAAAAGACATTTCCAACAGGCTATAACATGCCTAAAATAAATGTCGTATGCAAAAGCTACGACCCCGAGAAGTTGAGATACCAACTTACCCATTGGGGTCCACATAACTTTTGGCGTTTCATCTCCTAGGGTTAGGTTTTTGGATGTCTAGGGATTTGGAATTTATGAGTAAAGTTAAAAAGGCCTCTGGAGCCTCATTGTAATCATTATGCTTAGACGGATATGTGTAGCAGCCATATCTCTTCTTATAGATAACTACCACCATTCGAGCAAGTTGTTTTCAGTTCTGCAGTTTTACAGTTTCAACCTATTTTATTTATTCAATAGAAGTTATTTTTTACTGGACATCTGTTGTTGTTCTCATTATCTCTGTGTTATTTTATTCAGTTTGTTATTCTTTTCGTTCCTCTCATAAATCCATATCAATGGTATCAGAGTAGTATTCTCTTCATTTATTTTTCTTCATGCTTGTCCCCGACAAGATCTGGGTACAAGAAGTTGGGACTTGAACTAGTTGAGCCTTTTCAAGATTGGCCATGCTGATCCCGACAACAAACCATGGGGGATGAGAAGAAAGATGATGGATTAGGAGATCCTTTTAAAAAATTTCTCGAGGAAAACCTTGTGCAACAAAGGAATGAAATGATGGACAACTTTGCACAGATCCTTCGACGACTACCCACAGGAGACATATCTTCATCAAACGACCATGCAACCCCCTTCAAGGTACAAGTAAATTTTGATATTCCATTATTTGAAGGACTGATAGATGCAGATGCTATATATAAATGATTGAATCTGCTTGAAGGGTATTTTTCGGTCCACAATTTTTCCAACAGGGAAAATAAATCTTTTGCACTTCTCAAGTCCATCCCCCATGTTAAGGACTGGTGGGATACTTACTCTGAGCAACGGGCCATAGAGAAATATGCAATATTTGCAGTCACCCCCACACAATATTCCTTCATGGATTCCATTAAAGAACAATACTACCTTGTTGGAAGCTACGAGGACCAGTACACAAGATGGACCACGCTGCATCAGGAAAGGGACAAAACAATACCAGATTTCACCAATATTTTCCATACCCTAAGCACCAAATTGGGTATCAAAGACTCTAGATGACATATGGCACTCAAATACTGTGGTTGTATGCATAAATACATTCAAATTGAAATGTAGTTTCTGTACATCGCATCATTAGGTGCGGCTTATAGATATGTTTTCAAGATTGAGAAGAAATTTAAGCAGAAGAGGTGAGAGTTTGGATCTGCAAAATCCTCACATCTAAAGTACGGCAAAGGCGACCCCAACCCACAAAACAAGGGATAGAGAAAAGATGGTCACTCTCAGGACAATCAGTCCAAGCTGCAACCCAAGAAGGGTAATGATAAGTTGAAGAAGGACATGGGAAAATGGTGTGAATACCATGAAATCCCTTAGCACAACACCGAAGAATGTCGCTCCAAGAAGTAACTAGTGGCCGAGCTAAAAGATTCCGAGTCAGAGGAAAATTATGACTCCGAATCAAATCCAAAAAGTGGGAAGTGGATCATCGATGTTGAACCCAATGCCACTATCACTACCACCAAATTCAAACCAAGCGAACTAGAAGAACCAGAGGAAGGGGAACACCTCTTTCACTCACATATGTGGGTAAAGGGGACTCCGTTGCATTTCATTGTCGGTAGCGACAATCAGAAGAACCTGATTTTAGCAGAGGTCTTCAAGAGGATGGACCTGTTGATAACACCAAACCTGAATCCCTACACCATTGGATGGCTTCACCAAGGACAAGATCTCCATGTCAGCCAACAGTGTCATCTGCCCTACAACATCAATCCCTTCAAAGACGAGGTATTGTGTGATATTTCTCCCCTTGAAGTTTGTGATTTTATTTTAGGCCAACCATATTTGTGGAAGTGACATGTTATGTATGAGTCTAGACCCCACAATGTTATTATTACTTTGGGTAGAGAATTGTATAGGATACTAGAGGTAGCGCCACCTACCGTTATTTCTTTAATCTTTGTTAAGCAATGTAGTAAGGTCATTTCACAGACCAGGAAGTTCTTATTCTTTGTGATCTATTCTCATAGTAAGTAGAAGGTCATTTCTAGATTCATTGAGAGGATTCAACACATCTGCCACCAGGTCCATGAGATTCTGCAGAAATCCAATGCTAAGTGCAAGAAGCGCCATGATCAACACCAGGTAGAGAACTAGTTCTAAGTGGGAGACACAATTTTATTTTAGGCCAACCATATTTGTGGAAGCGACATGTTATGTATGAGTCTAGACCCCACAATGTTATTATTACTTTGGGTAGAGAATTGTATAGGATACTGGAGGTAGCGCCACCTACCGTTATTTCTTTAATCTTTGTTAAGCAATGTAGTAAGGTCATTTCACAGACCAGGAAGTTCTTATTCTTTGTGATCTGTTCTCATAGTAAGTAGAAGGTCATTTCCACATCTGTGACCTCTACATAGAGCCTCTCTTTACAACATAAGTAAGTGAACAAAATCGTGGAAGAGTACAAATATATCTTCTCCATACCCACCGAGGTACCAATGCATTACCAAGTCAAGCATTCGATTGATCTAACCACTGATGCATCATTTCCTAATGGACCAGTATATCGTCACTCGTTGATGGAAAATGAAAAAATCAAGCACCATATCCAAGAGATACTTCAAAAGGGGAACATCCGACCCAAATCCTCTCCTTTAGGAATCACTATTGTGCTGGTGTAGAAGAAAGACGAGACTTGGCAGCTCTGCATTGATTACAGAGCATTAAACAAAATCACTGTAAGGAACTGGTACCCGATTACTGGAATTGATGACCTTCTTGACCAACTCAAAGGGGAAAATTTCTTTAGAAATATTGACCTAAATTCTGGCTACCACTAGGTTCCCATCGAACCAACTGATGTATGGAAGACAACTTTCAAATCTAAAGAAGGTCTTTTTGAATGGTTGGTCATGCCCTTTGGCTTAACAAATGCACCAACAACTTTCACGAGATTGATGGATGATGTATTGAGACCCTTCACCAACTCTTTTGTGGTGGTATATCTGGATGACATCCTCATCTTCAACAGAACTTTGGAGGAGCACATGCAACATATTCAAGAGGTTTTGGGCACTCTGCGGCAGCATAAGCTATATGCCAACTTGGAAAAATTCTCCTTTGGCATGAACAGGGTCCAATACTTGGGAAACATTGTTGATGAGAATGGGGTACATGTGGATCCAACTAAGATCCAAGTCATTCGTGCTTGGTCAGTCCCGACCACACTAATTGAGATTCAGAGCTTCTTGGGACTTGCCAACTTCTATCGAAGGTTCGTGTTGGGATTCTCCCATATTGCATGGGCCCTCAACCAAGTAACCAAGGTTGGTGGAAAGGAAAAGTTTGCATGGGGGATGGAACAAAAACAAGCATTCAGTGATCTTAAGCCAATGCTAAGTGCAAGAAGCGCCATGATCAACACCAGGTAGAGCACTAGTTCTAGGTGGGAGGCACGATTTTATTTTAGGCCAACCATATTTGTGGAAGTGACATGTTATGTATGCGTCTACAGAAAGCCAATGCTAAGTGCAAGAAGCGCCATGATCAACACTAGGTAGAGCACCAGTTCCAGGTGGGAGACATGATTTTATTTTAGGCCAACCATATTTGTGGAAGCGACATGTTATGTATGAGTTTAGACCCCACAATATTATTATTACTTTGGGTAGAGAATTGTATAGGATACTAGAGGTAGCGCCACCTACCGTTATTTCTTTAATCTTTGTTAAGCAATGTAGTAAGGTCATTTCACAGACCAGGAAGTTCTTATTCTTTGTGATCTATTCTCGTAGTAAGTAGAAGGTCATTTCCACATCTGTGACCTCTACATAGAGCCTCTCTTTACAGTAGAAGTAAGTGGACAAGATCATGGAAGAGTACAAATACATATTCTCCTCACCCACCGGGGTACCGATGCATTGCCAAGTCAAGCATCCAATTGATCTAACCCCCGATGCATCGTTTCCTAATGGACTAGTCTATCGTCGCTCGTTGATGGAAAATGACAAAATCAAGAACCATATCCAAGAGATACTTTAAAGGGGGAACATCTGACACAAATACTCTCCTTGCAGAATCATGATTGTGTTGGTGCAGAAGAAAGACGAGACTTGGTAGCTCTGCATTGATTACAGATCATTAAACAAAATCACTGTAAGGAACTAGTACCCAATTCCTCGAATTGATGACCTTCTTGACCAACTCAAAGGGGAAAAGTTCTTCAGAAATATTGACCTAAATTCTGGATACCACCAGGTTCCCATCGAACCAATTGATGTATGGAAGACAACTTTCAAATCTGAAGAAGGTCTCTTTGAATGGTTGGTCATGCCCTTTGGCTTAAAAAATGCACCAACAACATTCATGAGATTGATGGATAATGTATTGAGACCCTTCACCAACTCTTTTGTGGTGGTATATCTGGATGACATCCTCATCTTCAACAGAACTTTGGAGAAGCACATGCAACATATTCAAGAGGTTTTGGGCACTCTGCGACAGCATAAGCTATTTTTCAACTTGGAAAAATTATCCTTTGGCATGAACAGGGTCCAATACTTGGGAAACATTATTGATGAGAATGGGGTACATGTGGATCCAGCTAAGATCCAATTCATTCATGCTTGGTCAGTCTCGACCACACTAATTGAGATTCAGAGCTTCTTGGGACTTGCCAACTTCTATCGAAGGTTCGTGTTGGGATTCTCCCATATTACATGGGCCCTCAACCAAGTAACCAAGGGTGGTGGAAAGGAAAAGTTTGCATGGGGGATGGAACAACAACAAGCATTTCGGTGATCGGAAGCATTGCTTGTGCTCAACTCCAGTACTCTCCTTACCTAATCTGCAACAACCATTCAAGAATGAGATTGATGCCTCTGACTATGGTGTAGGCGCAGTTCTCACTTAGCATGGTCATCTAGTAGCATGCCATAGTGAGACACTCTTAGTTACTGTTCGAAAATACCCCACCTACGAGAAAAAAATGTATTACATTGTTTAAGCTTGTATTCAATGGAAACATTACATTCTTGGAAAGGAGACAATCATCCACACTAATCACAAGCCTCTATAGTTCATACATACTTAGGGTAAGTTGCAGAATGCTCACCAAAAAATGGTCCACATACCTACAACAGTTCCATCTCAACATCAAGTATAAAATAGGGAGCACAAATCATGTTGTTGAGTGCCTCAGTCATCCTCTTGTTGTTGCACTCACCATAGTGCTCTATTCCTATGGGCATGAGGCATCTGAGTGGCCCCAACTTTATCAGCGTGACCCTAACTTTTCCACCACTTATCATCTCTTGGGTACAAGAGAGAATGTCACCAATTTTCACATCGAGGATGGACTGTTATGCCATCTGGGTCACCTCTGTGTTCCCACAAGTGAGCGTGCAAAGATGATTTGGGAGGCTCACTATAGTTGAATGGCAGGAAATTTTGGCATGGAGAAAACTGTGGTCATTCTAAATAAAAAAAATTATTGGCCAAAAATTCATCAAGACGTCAGTAAGTATATCATATATTGCACTACCTATGCCATTTCCACACCATCCATCAAGAAGCAAGGATTATACACCACTCTTCCTACTCCCGAGAGGCCTTGGGAATCCATCTCGATGGATTGCATGTATGAAATTCCATCCACAAAGCACGACAATGATTGTGTATTTGTGGTGGTTGATTGATTTTCGAAGATGGTCATTATTAAAGCCTGCAAGAAGAGGATCACAACGACATATACTGCCAAACTCTGCTTCGAATGGGTATGGGCCCATTTTGGGATACCGCATACCATCACCTCATATCGGGACAATAGGTTCCTCAACGCATTTTGGTCGAGTATCTGGTCACTGTTGGACACCAAGCTCACTAAATCTACTTATTTCCACCCAAAAATCGATGGCTAGACAGAGGTCATCAATCAGATGATTGTGCACATCCTATGCATGTAAAAATCTAAGCATCCGTGTACATGGGATGAGAGTCTTCCCTATGTTCAACACAACTATAACAGATCTCTCCATAGCTCCACTGACCATATCCCATTTCAGGCGGGGATGGGATTCCAACCCTTGGGTCCCATTGATGTTGTACTACCTCTTGCAACCACACAGGAAGAATCTTCCCATGTCTAGTCTGAGGTCGATAAAGCCACCGGATTCATTGAGAGGATTCAACACATATGCCACCAGGTCCATGAGATTCTACAGAAAGCCAATGCTAAGTGCAAGAAGCGCCATGATCAACACCAGGTAGAGCACCAGTTCCAAATGGGAGAGCACTTCGCTAGATCCTCCTTCCCTGAGCTAGGTCACAACACAAAGCCTTTACACAGTCTCTACAATCACTTGCACTTAGCTCTGCAATTTATCAACCCAACATGCACAAAGCATTTACAATTTTCACTTAGCACAATATCACACAGATGCATATCTTTCCCTAGCACTTAGCAAGGTACCAAGGTCCTTCTTACATCGCCTAGACATCTATTTATACATTACAAAAGGGCCTAAACATGGGTAAACCCATGGTCCGACATCCCATACCTATTACATAAGCCCAAAACCCAAAATTTCCCTAAAAAGGGGACAAGATCCCTGATCTCCGCTTCGACTTACGCTCCACCTTTGACAACCTGTTGAAGTCCCAAAATAGGTCAAACTTGACCAAGAATATCCAAAACTTGGTCAAGGGACAACACTACCTATTAGGTAAGGGCGCCATTTCTTCAATGCATGTAGTATTGCCATCATTTCCTTCTCATAAATGGGTTTTTGTAAGTCCTTTCCCTTGAGTGGTTGACTTTCAAAAGCCAGGGGTCTTCCTTCTTGCATTAGGACAACACCAATGCCATTTCCCGAGGCATCACATTCCATAATAAAGTTTTTTGTGAATTCTAGTGTGGTAAAGAAAGGATCTTTACACATCACCTCTTTAAGTTGTTCAAAAGATTTAGTTTCCTCTGGAGTCCATGAAAATGCATCTTTCTTAGTTAGTGTCATTAAAGGTGTTGCTATTCTCCCATAGTTCTGAAAAAACTTGTGGTAGTAACCTGTCAAACCCAAAAATCCTCTAAGATTCTTCAATGTTTTGGGAATCAGCCTGTCCATCATGGCCTTAATCTTCTTAGGGTCTACCTTGGCACCTTCATGAGATACAACATGACCCAAATACTCTACCTCCTTCACTCTAAAAAAAATTTGGATGGTTTGGCATATAGTTGTTTCTCCTTTAGTAGTTGTAGCACCTTGTCAACATGTCACACATGATCCTCCCAAGACTTTCTATAAATTAGTATATCATCAAAAAATACCAAC
>SNQJ01S0044891.1:16387-58767 GCA_010110895.2 Picea sitchensis
TTAAAGGTTTTGTAACGGGCCCATACATGCCCACATGATCACAATATAGGATAGTTTCAAATATTTTCTTAGGTTACATCACAATAGGGAGTTAAAGGAATAGTAATAGACCCACATGTCCACATGATAGCTTCCTAGGGACTTTTGTATTACGCAAGGTTGTACCAAAGACACTTAGTTGATTAGGTAATCAACACTTGTAAGGACCAAGCGAAGTCCACATGCAGCAAGGTGACACCTAATTCATTAAAAATTGGCACACTTTCACTCATTCACACACAAAAGTCACTTAGCACTCACATAGCTTCTTCTTGAAATGTGGAGGTCAAAGTAAGTTTCCTCCAAAGGGATTCCGAAACACCCCACCCTTTTCTTGACGAAACTATCCACTCCCATTTAAATTCAACGAGGTTGGTTCACACCCCCAACCTCTCAAAACAACTACATCTAAATTTTTTCTATAAACTCACTAAGTTTTCCTCCACAGGAGGTGCCAAAAGAAGTTTTTTAGTCTAGTTAGGATTTCAGGGATAGGCATCCAAATAACTCCCCGTTATCTGGTTCTCACATTGTCAAAACCATATAAGTTGTCAAATAGGGAATTGAAAATCCTCCAAGTCAAGTGTTCCTAACACCATAAGGAAGAGAGATACCCATGAAGGGTTGAAGGCCGAGGTCTGGTTGTTCTGTGCGTCCCCTCTTGAGGCACCCACCTCTTGGATGGGATCCATCCCATGACCCATTTCTAAGGCCGAAAATCTAAATGCCTCACTTTGACCAAGGTACCTAGTGACCAAATTTTAAGACATCTACCCAGGTGGAAATTGTGGGCTGCAATTGCACCTTGATTGGATTTTGTGCAGCTATTGGGAAATATCGCCAGCTCTTTCAGGATATGCCCCCATTACCCCTCATTATAACCAATTATTTCATCCTTCACTAGTTTCTCTTCCAGTGACTTTAGACGCCACTGTTGAGTACTATTGGAAGGTCCATTGCTATTTGAGAGGAAGAACGTTACATCTTCTAGGACACGAGCATTTGTTTTCTTTGATTCCCCATGCAGACAAAACCCACTTTTCCACATATATGCTTCTTTTTCAAAACACTTTATGTATGATGCACTTCTGACTACATTTTGATTTGATATATATATTGTGTAAAGTTCAAAATTTGCAACAAAGGCTCTTGGTTCTTTATTACTCTCACCATCATTTGCACACATTTACTCAGCTAGTTGGACATCATAGTGGACCCACAGAATCCCCATCGTTCTCGATGCTTTCTAAACCTCCCTTCCATCTTAGGGAGAGTGTCTGGTCTTGCCCATTCATCGACACCACCTTCACACACTCCTGTGAGTGCTACTGTCTTAGGATCAGCTTTTCTTGGTTCCACATTACATGGTTCCATTTCCCAAGTCCCACCGTCAACTCTCTCTCCTTTACATGGGAGAGGAGGACCAACTTCCTCTCAAGGGGGAAGTACCAACCCACCTAGCCCCCCTCGAGGGTCAGGTTCACAACACACTTACACCATGGCTGGAGATAATCCTCCCCCCCCACTACAGATGCCATATTTGGCCTCTCTCAACATACCAAATCTAAGCAAACTCACCAATGATCCTATATTGCATGACCCTGCATGGCCTGCAATGCCCACCAAACTACCTTCAGACATACCCAAGTTTGAAGGAAAGGCAAGAGATGACCCTGCCAACCATGTAATGACTTTTCACCTATGGTGCTCTTCCAACAGCAGTATGGATGATTCCATCAGACTGTGATTATTTCAACGCACACTCACTAGCCCCGGCCAAATGGTATGTAGATGAAAAATTAGGTTCCCATGCGAATTTTGAATCCTTGGGCAAAGCATTTTTGACCTTCTTCCAATTACCAATCTGCCAAGACAATGGTCTGGAACTAATCTCTAATTTCAAACAAACCTCAGCCACACATATCGTTGATCACATTCATGAGTGGCGTAGGCGACGTAGTTTGTGCAAAGTAGAAACCACCAAACAACAGTGTCTTGACTGGTTTCTTAGATCACTTGTCTCTCTCCTCGGTAAGGATGTTGCTTCCACCTTCCCTCAATCAGAAGAAGAAGCCATCAGTAAGGCTCAACAATACGACCTCATCTATGCACAGTCAGGGTGCTTATACACTGTACTTCTTGATCTCCCAAAACCTGTGTCGTCTGGCCAAGACAAACCCAGGATGTCTCACTTAGCAGACAGATTGATTGATAATACCACTCACCATGGTCCACAACCCCAACAACCACCAATGTATGGAACACCTCAATATCCACCGGCATACGAGGGAACTTCTTATTACCCCCCACCCCCTTATCAACAACCATACCCTGTTGCTATGCCTCCACCCACCAGTGGGCCACCGTTGGCACCCCCCATACACCCACCTATTCAAATGAGTTCTGGTAGCGCCTCTACCTTAGCTTATAGTACTAGCGAAAGTGCCACACCTTCCTATGTACCTTATGGATCGTTACCCCCATAGAATCCATACTTTCCATTTCCTGTTCCTCCACAACCCATCACTCCCCCACATCCTCACGCTGGGGTGAATTTTTTTCAACCCTCTCCCATTCAGCAATATCAAAATTTCTAATAGCTGAATACAGAAAATCCAACCCATTCATCGAACAATGCCACAAAGAAAGGAAGAAATAGGAACAACAACAACCCAAGTCAAGGTGGGAATCAACCCCAATAGAACCAACCTATTGGGGGCAACCAAAACCAAGGGAATAAGAGCCCCAGGGGGGAAATAATAATAGGAATCAAGGGAGAAATAACAATAATGTTAAAACCAATTTCCCTTGTGCCCTTTGTGGTGAGTTCAGTCACTATACTCATCATTGCCCCCAAATCACTGATTTTAAATGGTTGAAAGACTCAGGCAGTCTACCTCATCCTCCAACACCGTTTGCCCTTTAGCAGACCCCACAAAAATACGTGCAACAACTCCCCCCTACCATGTTGCAGAATCCTATTCCACACCAAGGTGTGATAAACACCCAACAGGACACACAACCTCACCCACCTCAGGTAGGATAGTACCTCAACCCAAACAATCACGTAGAAATCCTTCTACAAACACGTAATCATCAGTATCATGCACCTGCTAAGTCCCCTCCCATTCCTCCAGAGATAAACCCTGCACCGACGGGACCCCTGTTGGTGATCCCTCGCCCTAACATAGAGCCACCTCTTTGCATCCCTTGCATCCCATTATGCAAGAATGTCCACAACCCATGGGCTAGGGCTGCTCATAATTACAGTTTGGTTGATGACTTAGCACAATTCCCAGCTTCCATGTCAGTCTTAGAAGTCCTTTAGACTTGTCCCACTTAGCGGAAATCATTACTTTCCTCCTTGGGGGTAGTCGACCCTGCAGATACTCAACTCATTACATTTGATCTCGATAGCGGAGAACCTCGCCTTCCCACCTTGATCGCTTTTCAAATCCTAGTAAAAATATGGAACATCACAGTTCATCGATGAAGGTGCATCTACATGCATTATGTCCAAATCTGTATGGAAGAAACTTGGTTCCCTCGAAATCATACCCTCTGCCATTACCTTACGAGCTTATGACAGATGACCATCATCTCCTGAAGGGCTCTTCCAAAATTTCCTCGTAGAACTCGGGGGAAAGACTATTCTCATCGACATTGAAGTTATTGATGCCCCACTTGATTATAATATCCTATTCGGTCATAGCTACATGTACGCTATGAAGGTAGTTGCCTCTTCCATCTTCTGAACAATGATGTTCCCCCACAATGGGAAGATCGTTACCATTGAACAAGTCTCACATTACGAGCCTAACCCATCTGCCAACATCGATAACATTCTTCCTCTCATCCACACGACTCATGACGCCTACCCACTCGTTGAAATGGGTCCAGGAATTTTCAAAGATCCATCATTGTTAAGAACTTACCATGGATCACCACCGCTCCTTCATCCTTCCAATCAAGTATGCATTGTATCATCTAACAAAACTAACATAGAGGATACCCTTCCTCCTACGGAGGCTTCTATCATGTTTGATTTCCCACTAATCGCAGAACTTCCCCCTCACGAGCCTCCTGTGAACTCGTCGACCCCGCCAGTCCATGATTTCACCCCTCCCTCAGGTCATATCCCAATTTGGGAGACAGTTCCCCAAGCCATCACTCAAGTCCCCTTATTTTACCCTCCACCTGGCATCGAAGCTTTCTAAGTAGCCGCAACACTTACCCTCCCTAATATGGTGTTATCAATTCTAGTTTGGTATTTACATCCACCCAAGATGGTCCCTTGACAATCACTTCCCCCCCAGATGGAAGGATTCCCAATGACGATTCCCATACTTACTCCCACCATACCCTCTACACCCCCACTCACTACCCCCCCTACCACAGCTGGGGATAGGAGAAAGAAGAAGGAGCCAACAGCTCCACTTCCTCTACGCATTCAACCTCCTTGCGCATTATGTGAGAAAGATGGACACCAAAACAACAACTTCCCAACTCTACCAAAGTTACGGAATTTGATTCCACTCAATAAAACTCCCTCAACACTTGCCACTATAGCCAGTACTACCGCTACCACCCCCCATTCAAGTAGTAAAGGGTTGCGAACCAAATTCAATTGTGCTATATATTTAAAATATGGCCATTATACACACCATTTCCCAGCACTGCCACGCTTTCAGTAGACATTAGCCGCAGTATGCCAAAGTTTCCAGAGCGAACCTAGTCTAGATATGTCATCCCTACCAAAAATCACTGACATCCATTATGTCACAACTTCAGTCAATGAATGTATGAGATGCCCTTGCTCTCTATGTGAGTCCTTAGATCATTTTACATACTAGTGTCCTATGATCATTGAATACAGGCAATGCCAATTGACCCTGCTTCAATGCCCCACATAATCAATAGTTGACCTTACCTCGTCACTAGAGGTTCTTCATGTCATTTCTCCCGAACTCGAGGCCCTTCCAATGCCTCCATGGTTCTTGGATGACTTATCTGAGGATTCACCACCCAATCCCCCCAACTCTCCTGCTCATTTCCCTATGGAAATTTTACATCCAACTACCATGGGTACTCCTCAGTACTTCGATATTTGGTTTATGTCGAGTGAACCATCGCAATCCCCTTGCATCGTTCCCCCTGCTTCTTCATCACCAAGGGTTAGCCACATGACAACAGTGACCGATATAACTCTTCACGACCCCTTGTATTCCTGCCAATTCCACTGTGACGAGGAAATACTAGAAGAGTTAAACAACCCTGACTACCCATGGGATGTGCTACACCACCGCACACTCTTCTTTCCACAGGAAGCCTCCATGCCTTTGTCCAATACACAGCTTCACACACATGCGCAACTGTGCAGCCAACAGGCGCACATAGTGCGCGCCCTTGTTCCCTTTACAAGCGCCCCCATGCACTCCTATCCGGTGGGTAGGCATGCACTTGTGCATGCATACTTCTGGATTTCCCACGCATGTGGGGGCCCACACCCATAAAACCCCCTGTACGACCCTCTGTACAGCCCCTGCCCAAAAAATGGAAACCCTAATTCTATGCAGGATGATCAGACCACTAACCTGAAGCTCTCTTTTCCTCGATCGGATGCCTCGTCCTCCCAGAATCTCCAAATCTTCTCTGACTACTTCTCATCCAATCACTATAGCAGCAAGTACAAATGAGGTGGCAATGTGGGCCCTACAGCTATATATAGGCCTTTTCACCAAACTTCCACTCACCATTCCGGGAGCTCCGGGTGTCCATTTCTCGATCCGTCTTCAGCCACAGGATCAACATCCCATCATCTACATCACGACAGTCCCTAGGCCTCTTTTCATCCTGAGCCCCTAGGACACCATTTTTTTTCATACCCTGACCAGGTACGCATGCGCATATTCAAAATTATCAAATAAATGCTCATAGGTTCAATTCTCTTTAGATATTGTTCATGTCAGGTATTTGGTTTTCATGTGTGCAGGTACTTGGTCATCATACATCAACACAACTCCTTCAAGTATATACTCAGTAATGGCATGTAGTCATTCCCTCTGAATCTCACTTGGATCTCCAGTCACACCCTCTGACATTTGTCTCTGGGATCCCCATTTCCAGCTTTGCAGTACCAACACCTCCATTTGCATCTTTGGTACTATCACCCGGTAGCACTCTTACCCACATGAGTTGTCCCATTCATAGCACCCTTTTGCACCTTTGACACTCATGCTGTTTTTCAAAGCCCTTTAGGGATGGGAGTCTCGATAGTCTTACATCATGTCGCGAATCAGCCACATACTCCTTCTCCTCATTTTTCTAACTTTATCAATGGACTCCCAGATTATCTCTTCACGGTTCTATTTGTTGACTACACCTCCACAGTATCATGAACCCTCCATTTCATCCACAATCATTTTTCCCATCTACAAATTTCCCTTCATTCCACCTACCTCATACAAAAACCCACCCATGGGGACCCCACCTTCCACCAATTCTCCAAGCAATTTGTGCCCTACCCGAGTGAACCATATTACATCGGGGCACCCGTTTCTGTATTTGTACACTTATCCCAACATATTCTTTATTTATTGTACAAACACCTTTGTTTCCAGCAATTACATTACCATTTTGTCGTCACCTTTGGCGAACTTCTTCCCTTTTTGGAAAATGCAACCCATGTCGCCCTTGGTTGGGGCACTCTTTATCATCTACCCTTGACGACATCATCCATATATTTAGAGTCTCCTACAGGCCGCTTACCTCTACCCTCTGAGTCTGTTCACCTTGTCCCACTTCTGCCACAACTTATCCCCTGTCTTGTTGTCCCCCTGACACTCGACCTCATCGAACGGTTGCGGCCTCTTTTATCTCACATATACTCCAACCAAGGGCGGTCTTGAGTCTTCCTACATCTTGGCTTCATCCATGTACCTCCTCCACTTCCTAACCTTACCTATTATATTTCATGAAGCCCTTTTCTTCTGGGAGTCGCGTCCCCCTTTTCATCGACATCAGCACAGTTTTCCAGAAGGGCGACAGTATCTTGATTCTCATTACCTATCCAATGAGAGATCTCGGATGACACATGGAGAACCACAATTTCTCCTTCCTGTCATTGACCCCCATAACATTCAACATCAACACTTTCTCATGTTACGGTGGGTCTTAGTTTGCAACTATTGCAGTTAGTTCTTATACTTGCCGAAGACCTCTGAACTTGGCTGGGCTATCAATGCCTACAGAATCTGTGATACTTTTTCTAGATGTCATTTCCTACCATTCAGAGTATGTTCCTCCGCAGAATAGTGTTCAGCCTTTATCACGACTGCCCTTGAGGGCACTGCAGTTTTCTACATCAACACTTCACTCCTCTTTTTTGAGTTACATGACACGAGCATGGGGCATGCCTGCCTCATTTGTACACAGTTTATGTTTTGCACACCTTATGGAAGGTTGAGCTCTACTGGTTCCTTTTTCCTTCCAACGGATAGCTCTGGAAAATCCCACTATGGCTCTCTCTTACAACAACACTCTCAGTAGAAGAAACATTGATGGATTTCAGCTATACATATGCTCCTAACCTCATCCATCAGGGGGCATCTGTTATCACTGACATTTCATCCACAAATGGTTACAAGAATTCAACATCATCAAACAGTTATGACATCATCCATGGACCTGAATTAAAAAAAAAACATTCACAAAGGGTAAAAAACTATACAAACAGTGCAAAAATTAAAGGGCTCTATGAAGACACAGGGCACGCGCGCACATGCGCATGATGCGCGACTATTGTCGCAAAAAGCCGTGCACCTGAGAAACGACGCATTTATGAGAGTGGTCAGCCTCCCACCCACTTCTGGTTAAGCTTCCAAGTTTATTTGACACTCAAATCTGGACTGGATTCGACTGGGTGGCTGGTCAAAGACCTAGAAATGCCCTAATTAGCCTCTTTACACACTACAAACTAGTTGGACAATAACTCAAAGGAATGATATAAAAAGGCCATGGATACACTTCATTTTTCAAGGAATTTCATAGCAAAGTTATGCTGCCATTATTCTCTTGAGGAACCTTCTATCCTTGCCAAGAGTATAATTTCATTATTGCATTGGGCAATCCATCTCACCCCTTGAGTGGATTAGCAAAGAATTCTTTCACCATTTTCATTTTCATTTTCAAAGTTGTAAGAAGAGCTTATTTGTGGGGGTCCAAGATCCCTCCCTTGGAGGAATAAGGGACTCATAGTCCTCTTGCTTCTCGGTGTTTTCTTTCACTAATATCAGTCTTATCATTGGTGGCATGGGTCTCATTGTTTCTTTTGTCCTTATGTCCCTATGTTTATTAATTTAGTTGTTGTTTTATTTTTTAGTTTAATTCTTAGTTATTGTTTTATATTTCTTTTTCTAACCCTTTTCCTTGCAGCTATCCTGCTTAGCAAACCCAAGTAAGCTTGCAAGCACCTCTATTTTTCTCACTAAGGTGACGAAAGAGGTGCAACAACTACCAAATTTGAATCCTAACAGCCTTCCTAGGTTAAGAAACAGTTACAAATCTCTTGGCAACAAAATCTGAGCTAACTGATGAAAAAGAGGAGTCAAAGTTGACTCATTAATTACAAGATAATAATAGATAAATCCAATTTTGAAACCATATCATGATGATATTTTTCATCTAGCATTCATTGTAGATGAGATTTCACACTTTCCTACCTTTCCTTGTTGATATGGAGGCATTCCAGAAGCTCTGTCATAGTTGCACAACAAGTCTTCTATGCAATAGTAACCTACAACAAAAATGAAACAGATTGCGCAACATACTGGGAAAATAAGGGTAAAATATGACATCATATCTCCCGAATAAAAATATATTTTTCAAAACAAAGAGATATTTTTTGTACATGAAACTGTTCTTGTGAAAAACCTCTCTCAATTTTCTAACATTCCTCTCCAGTCTCTTGGGATCCACGCCCAAATATGATGGCCAAAACATTAAATGCTTAAATCTGCAAAAATGGCCTGTAAATATTCATTTGAATCTCCCAATCTATGATACTTGTTGCAAATATGAGAGAGTTTTTTATTATTTGGTATGTCCTTGAACAAATCATCTTTGGTATTTTCAAACTTCCTCTCTAGTTGGTCAGAAAGTGATCTTGAAGTTTGATCACTAAACTAGTTATTTGTGCAGCGTGCATTGTAGCGTGTGCATAGGGCAATCCTCTGTGCATAAAAATCCTCTGCCCAATGCACAACAAATGATAGCAGTAGAAAAATCTATGCAACAAACAAAAATCAACAAGAAACTCAGTGCAACATCAAACAACAACATGAAACTCGATGCAACAACGAGGATGACTAGGGTTTATCTCAAATGAAGTAAAGCTGGTTATGTGAAAACAAAATTCATTTCAGATGATAACTTGCAATGGGCTCCAAGAAAGTCTCTTGACAATTGATTGAAACAAATGGAGAATGCACAACCAAAAATAGAGTGAAAGGTTTGCATAGCGAATATCAACACACGAGGTTTGCATAGCGACTAGAGTTTACGTAGCAAAGATATTTGGAGCTTGTTGGAGAGGCTATGTACGATGCAAATGTTTTGGAGGTGATGGAGAAGAATAAAAGGTGTCCCATATTCATGCTCGAATGGATAGGGGATGAAATTTTTAAAATGGAAGTGGTTATCCATAGTGACAAGAGGTTTCAAGGCAAGTTAGGGATTTGCACAGTGGGAACACTTTTGAAGTTTACAATGGTACAAATGACATGGAGTATCATGATTGTTCCTTCTCTAACCTCATGAAAGGTGATGATGAACCATAATACCTTTTGACATGACATTCAACCTAACCTATGACTCGACCTTAGCACATAATTTCCCACTTTTTAATGTGATTCAAGACTTAGGAAAGTGGACCATTACAAATTGAACATGATGGAATTTACACTATTGACTCTTTTCTTTGAAAATCATGGTGCTAACAACTGGCTACAATGGGGAGTCTATCCTCCCAGTGAGGTAGCAAAGAACTCATAGACCTTGTGCCTATCCATTGGGCTTCTCCCAAACTCAACTTTCCAACTGTAACTTATAGCCTACTCTCTTGTTGACCTGAAACCAATCCCACTAAAATCCAATCCTGATCTGTTCCACCACAAAATTATTTTGCAACTGAACCAAAACCAAAATGAAACTGCAAATTGAAAAAATAAGTTGAAAGAGATGCTCGCCATGCTGAGCTTATTCACACTCCTACCTACTCTAAGCTGTAAGAATTTTTTTTTAATCAAGTAATTTCAGATTTCCAATAAAGTCAATCAAGTATATTCTCACATAAATTGACTGGTTGATTGTGCTTGAACATAATTGACCCCAAAACACGTGATGAGAAGGGTAACTTATAATACTTTTGTTTCTCACAGTGGAGACATGGTTGTGAACTTAAATTGAAGAATCCTTCCATATATTCATCTATAGGGTCATAAAAATCATGGATGTTTCATTGATTCCCAAAGAAGTCTACAATTTGGTTATCATCCATAGATTGTTCATGTGTATCTTCTACTTGCACATACTACTTCAGGTGTGGATTGTCAAACTCATTTCCAGACACAAAACATTTCTCAATCTTGACATCTAAAGGAAGTTGAAAAGGATCTTTAAAATACAAGCTTTGATATTGAAAGTCTTGGGACTGAATTTGACCCTCTAAGGCCTCAAGATCATTCTCAAGTTTTTCAACAAACTCTTATAAGAAACTAAACTTATATTTAGAAGAAAATTTACATGACTTCAAATACATGGGTAAAAAAATTGAGAAATCCTCTTTGATTTGATCATCATCAAACATGTAAAAATATTCTTTAAAGCCCTCAACAGAAATAGGATTTGCTACCAACTCTTTTTTTTCCATCCATGTTTCCAAGAAGACAATCCAAAAATCTGTTATAGATCTAATAGACCTAACATACAAAACTTCAACCCAACCTTTACACTTTCCTTGGAACGAATCATAAAACAGTCTAAGGAAAACATCTTCATGTTTGACTCTAAGAAGCTCAGTGAAGTCGCGAAAATTTGATATATGCTTCAAAGTCAAACTCAGATCATCTCCACTAAATTTCAAACCATTTCTTAAAAACTATTCATCCTTGGGTAAAGGATTCAGGAAACCATGAATCTGTGAAAATTCGAAACATGCATACCTTGAAACAATGGTAGAAACATATGAGTTCTTCATCAATTCCAGTGGATTCATTAGTACCTTCTTCAAGCTTTAAAACCTTTGGATAGTGTAGTCACCAGGTGGATGATTTACAACCTCTTTGTGTCGTATTGTTGTACACCATCAACAATCATATCTGAAATTCTAACCTTCGCTCCCTGGAAACGACGCCAAAATGTTAACACTCGGAAATTTCTTTGGCATGTATCAAAGAAAACCCCAAGGTAACTATTTCAACCAACTTTAGATTGTATTCTGACCTATACAATGAGAGAGGGCTCTCTTATATGTCTAATGACTAGTAATAACTCAAAGGATTCATCAATAAATGCACATAGGTCAGTTTTTGCAATAGGACATGTTTGTTTTTGTTTTAAAAGGGATGGTAGGGAAAACAAGGAAAATATACCATTGTGAAATGGAGTCAAGGCCTAAATTTCAATGTTTTTATATTCAACAGCTGGTTGGTTTCTTTCTGCAGATTTGAAGAAAAACAGGGGCTATGCTCAACAAATAAATGATATAAAATGAGAGATGAAAAGGAGAAGAAATCCCACTACACTACAGGCATCAATCAGTGAATGAATCTCCAGTGCAGCTTTAGAAGAAAGGACACAAAGATTAATTACTAAATAGAGCATCAATTGAAGATGAATTTTGTAAAAGTAACCATTAACACATAACAAGCATCATCAGTGTGAAAGGAGCATCAAACATGGATGATTTCCTACCACTTAATCTCACACAATGCTAGAAGAAAAACATAATCATGGAAATGATATACAAGAAACACATACTGAACATAACCATTGTGATGAATCTCAAATTTCAGAAATAGGAAACTTCTGCATTAACTTCAAAGGAATAAACAAGTCTTGATCTGTAGTACAATAGTCCTCTTTTCCAAAAAGAGTCCCCCCTTTATCTCTCATAGATTCATGAAATATAGACAAAAAATATCTTCCTGTGCTACCAAATTTGAATCCTAACAGCCTTCCTAGGTTAAGAAACAGTTACAAATCTCTTGGCAACAAAATCTGAACTAGCTTTTGAAAAAGAGGAGTCAAATTTGACTCATTAATTACAAGATAATAATATATAAATCCACTTTTGAAACCATATCCTCATTGTAAATGTGTTGAACCTGCACATAATATATCTAGCTAGAAAATACAACACACTTTTGCAATGATAAATTGAGAAAGAAGAAGCAAGAGAGAAAGAATAGAAGAATTATCATTAACCGTATTCCACACTCAAAGAGTGAATAATTTACAATGGATATAGGATAGATGAGTAACTAATGCACCATAGTGGTGGTCTAGAGTGATCTGGACACACACCAGCAGTTACGGGAGTAAACTGCCACCTAATCTAGTCTCTCAGGAAGTTACGGGAGTGAACTGCCACTTAGTCTGAGTCAACTAGTCAACCAATCTTTAGTTAAATGAATGAACAAAGTGTAGTGAGGAGTAGATCAAGGAATCAAGGGTAATGTGCCATTCTAGTGATGATCCCAAGGCAAGTGCACATTAGCATGGTGATGATCCCAATGTTGCATGTGTTGGACATATTGTCATTGATGTCAATAGTTGATAATGCACATGAAGCTCAAAAGGGAAAGCACAATGCAGAAACTTGATCAGGATAGAAATCCCCACATGAAAAACCAGGACCGTTGGATATGCAAGTGACAGATCAAGGGCAGGGATTGATTGCAGAGCGCCAAGGGAGAATTAAATTACATGTTATTTCTAATCCTGCAACTACTCTAGATCGTCATATCTCATTGACTCAAAGATCGATGATTGTGGTTGATCCAACAACAATCACACAACTTCAAATTGAAGAGTACGAAGGGAGAATTAAACTAAACGTTATTTTCAATCTCGCAATTAGTCTAGACCATCAAATCTCATTGATTCAAAGATCGATGACTGTGGTTGATCCACCAACAATTGCACAACTTCAATTGTGAAGTTTGCACGATGAACTAAACCACATGAAAGTTATGGTTCCACAATCCACATCGACCGTTGTATAGTGTTAAGTGGAAGGATAGGATAAGCAAATACGAAGACCGGAGCCCCGAAGTCTCGAAGTAAATGAGGATCGTCTGATCTAAAGAACACTTTGGGAGATATCAGGACCATCAGATCATGTTTAGTGGAAGGATAGAGTAAGCCACAAATTTCCCAAAGTAGATGCAAGCCGTCTGATCTAAGGAAACAATTCGAGAAATATCCTGACCGTTGGATCGAGGAAAGTAGAAGGATAGGATAAGTAAGGCCAAAGGCTCGAGATCCCGAATAGCAGAATTCCCAACAGCCATTGGATCATGTTAAGCCTTTTTGGGTTAAATAATGACTATTAGATGAAGTCAAGTTACTCGAGGTTTACACTTTAGGGAATCTCACTTCGAGATAATTGGGAAGTGGATAAATCAAATTACCCGAAGTCCCAAAGGCCAAAGTCCCTAAGTGGACATGAGTCGTCCGATCTGAGGAACACTTCGAGAAGTATCCTGACCGTTAGATCCAGGAAAAGAACATGTTCCACATAAGGATATCCACGTCAACAAGGACACATGGAATTATAATATAAAGACAAGTGTCAAAGTACAATTGGCATTTCAGATATGCCTGAGTCACAAATCCAAGTGATATGTGGTAGCCACTTAGTTAGTGCCACATCAACAAGTGACGTCAGCAAGTTATATCACTCTGAGAGTTTCACTACCAGCAAATGAACGAAATCCCAAAGTTCCAAAATGAACGAGAACCATCCATTCAATTGTTGATCAAGTCCTGACCAACAATTTACTTGAAAGTCCTATGATAAGCATGGATCATACATCTAAATGGAGGATTGAATATTGACCATCCGATCTGTTTCAGCGAAATCTAATTCGAGAGATTTGAAAGGTTGCAAATTCCTAAAGTCTCGAAGGACTAAGTATCAAAGAGCATGGTCCTAGCACTAGACATATGGGGGATAAAAGGAAAACGACGAAAGAAGAAGGCAGTGCCTAAATTAATAATCCCATGGTTATGCGCATGTGGTCACATATAAATGGGTTGAAGGAAGCACCTCTTCAGAACTCGGTTTCTGCAAATATTTGTAGGAATATGGAATTGAGTTAAAAATAAATCGATCCATACCTATGATCAATTTACGAAAAGCACTCTCACTAAATTAAAATAATTAACAATAAATGTTTGAATAATAAAAGTGATTATTGTTAATGCTAAAATCAAGAGGTGCGATGGTCCAAACAAAGGGACACAATGTTTCATAGTTCACACGAGTTGGAAGAGTATATAAATGAGAAGGAGTGATGAGAAGAAAGTGTCTTCGCAGTCCAAATCAGAAGATCAATAGAAGAAGTAGATTCTAGGAAGGAAAGCTGAAGATACTTATGTAGTGAGGGTGGAAGGAAGGAGCATGGAAGTTTTCGTATCCTTACTAAGAAATTGTAAACTACAAGGGAGTTGGTGCTTCCTTGGGTTGGTGCCCTAAATACAAGGGAGTTGGTGCTTCCTAGGGTTGTTTCCCTAAATACAAGGGAATTAGTGCTTCCTAGGGTTGTTTCCCTAAAGACGAGGGAGTTGGTGCTTCCTAGGGTTGCTTCTCTGAAGAAGGGGATTTGTGTCTCCTAGAGTTGGTGCTCTAAATAGGATTGTTGTCCTTCACTATTAATTATAAACCTTGTAATTGATGTTAAATATATTTATATAATCTATTTTTCATACAATTCATTGTTGATTCATTGTGGTAATCAATAAAATATAACAAGTAACTGCTAATTGTTGAAAAAGGGTAATACTGATTCACCCCCCCCTCTTAGTATTCCAACAATTGGTATCGGAGTGAGTGCATTCATCATAGTCTAACAATTGAAAGGTAGATCTTGAATATGGATCAACAAGAGGGAATGTCTAACAACAAAGAACCATTGTTCAATGGAGGAGGCTATGCTCTATGGAAGGTAAGAATGAAAAACTTCCAGTTGGCTCTTGGTTTTGATATCTGGCAATCTGTTGAAGATGGTTACACTGCACCAACTGCTCCACCCAAAGACGATGTAGGAAAGAAAATATGTAATGAAAACTCAAGAGAAGTTAATGAAATTCTAGGAGGGTTGACTAATTCTATATGTGTAAAGGTTATGCATTGTAAATCAGCCAAAGAAATCTGGGACAAGTTGGAGGTTGTATATGAAGGAGATGACAAAGTCAAGGAAGCCAAACTACAGACCTATAGAACTTAGTTTGAAAATATGAAAATGAAAGAAGAAGAAAATATTGTTGAATACTTTCATAGGGTAGATGAAGTGGTTAACTCAATCAGAGTAGCAGGAGAAGAAATTACAGATAAACCTATCATGCAAAAAATACTAAGATCATTACCTATGAGATATGATGCAAAGATTTCTACAATTGAAGATAGAACTGATCTAAGCACACTCATAGTTGATCATCTTCATGGAATTTTTATAGCATATGAAATGAGAACAGGGAATGATAAATAAACAAAAGATGAAACACCCTGTAAAGCATCTAAGACAAAGATGAGGCAAGAGAAAAAGACCAATGATAAGTTATCAGATATATCAAATGTAGAAGAGGCCAAATTTATAAATAAACTCCAGAAAGGATTTGGAAAATATAAAGGAAAGTTACCTTTCAAATGTTTCAAGTGTGGCAAAATTTGACACTTTGCAAACAAATGTCCCTATCCCATACAGGAGGAAAATGATGAAGAAATTCACAACCAGGAAAACCAATACAAGAAGAAATTTTATAAGAAAAAGAAAAACTTCTACTCTAAAGAAGAAATCAACTCTTCATACATAAGTGAATATGAAGATTCAGAGCTTTTGTTTATGTGAATGAAAATGAAAGATGATAAACATTCAAAAGATGAAGAAGAAGGGAACTTCAAAGAAGAAATCCTTAGTGTAATTGAAGAACTAGGAAAAACTAAAAACCGAAATGAGGTACTAAGAAGAGAGCTTCTAGAGATTAAATAAGCTACTAAATCAAGAGAGAGGGAAGTTTCCAAAACCCTCAAGGATTCAGAAAAGACCATCAGTGATTTGAAGTCCCAGCTCTCGAAATCTAATAAAATTGAAAAAATCATTATTAAACAACTTAGTGATAAAAACAAAGCATGTGAGAAACTAGAAGCTGAGATCAAGCTGCTAAAAAGTGAACTTGAGAAAGAAAAGAAGAGATCAAACTTTGGAAATAGTTTAAAGATCTTGGATGAAATTCTTAGTAACCAAAGGTCACCAAAAAACAAGACTGGTTTGGGATACACCCAAGACATAACTTCTACATCACAAGGATCTTTCAAAACACCAATTAGTTATGCAGATGCTCTAAAGGGCTCCTTAAGAAGAGAAGATAATAAGGAAAATATGATACCATTGAACACTGTTCCACATAAACATAAATCAACATTCCCTACTAAAGTAATAAATGATAGGAAGAATACAATCACCAAAAGGAATCCCCCGAATAAATATAAATATATATTCACCAAAAACTTCAATATTGAATGTAAAAAATGCAACAACTGTTGTCATAAAACCAGAGAATGTAGATTACCAATACAATCCTTAAAAATAGGACGCCCTAACAAACAGAATAAGAAGACATGGAAAATAAAATCTGAAGTACCAAACAAGAAAGATGATGAAAACATTGCTCCTAAAATTGATGAAGTTAATAATAGGAGATTGGTGGGTAAAGATTCTAAGAAGGAATATAATAATCAAAGCTATGCATATAAAGTAGATCAAACTCAAGATATGAAAACTTCTAAGGAAAAATCTGACACAACTCCAAAACTTGATAATGTCATACAAGAAGATTATCCATTACCCAGCAAATGGAAATTAATAGAGGAATATTCTCAAGACAAGGATAAAGAATCTTTTGGTGCACATAATAGTGACGTTGATGATGAATATTCAACAGTAGAACAACCAGAATAATTGAGTGATGATTATCTCATAAATTTTTTAATCCTATTTTAATGGTACACTGAAACTCCTTCTTAAAGAAAAATTAAAAAACAAAGAAGGGAAGGAGGAATTAGGGAAGAGATAAAATTGATTCATGTTGATGCTCCTATGTGCATTGAAGCATCATGGTTTAATGATATAACTCTATGCAGGATCTGACATAGTTTATTGTAGGTCTTTATCTGCCCAGGAACAATGCAGGTTATGTATTGGTCTCGTAATGGTTACAAGTGGACAAAACCCTAAATGGAAGTTACTATGTGAGAAAGAAATGGAATGAATGAAAATTCTACAACGGTGAGGTGAAGATGAAGATAGATTGAGTACAAATCTGAAAATAAAAAGACTGGAAACCAAAATTTCATAGACAGTGGTTGTGATAGAGAAAATCTGAAAGATATATTCGTTGGTCGATGTGTGCCTAAGTTGGTTGGACAACTAGATCAATTCTAGTTGAATAGAATACATTCTATCAGCAAGAAAATTCATGTGGAAATCAAAATATAAAGTCTCTCGGATGACTTGAATAAGCAGTGTACAGTAAATAAGCATCTTGGATAAAGACAGATACATCTGGTTAGAGATTGATGAGAAGCAATGGACAAGTCGAAAGGTCATTTGAAAAGTATAAGCTTCACTTGCTCAGTGTTCCAGTAGGACAACCGTATCCACAGCGGAAACAGTAGAATGTATATAGTGGTATATATGGCATCCTATAGAAATGACAAGGGGAGAGATCTTTTCAAGAAGAATTTCCCCTTCAGAAACAAAATGGAAGAAAAGTTAGAAGCAGAGAGAGAAGATTGACAGGAGGAGTCATTCAGTTATGACAAGAAAAGTATGATTGCAAGAGGAGTTACCCGAGTTCAAATTCTATTCAGCAACATACAGACAGACATAGAATTACCATAGGGGGAGAAACCCTTTGCCATTGATGTCAAATGGGGAGAGTAACTTCGTAGAGAAAACCATCATCATAGGGGGATTTTTTATGAAGTTAGAGTGTTGCTATCAACGACAAAGGGGGAGATTGTTGGACATACTGTCATTGATGGATTGTCATTGATGTCAACAGTCAATGACACACATGAAGATTATAAGGGAAATCAAAATGCAGAAACGTGATCAAGATTGAAATCCCCAAATGACAAACCAGGACCGTTGGATACATAAGCGCCGGATCAAGGGCAGGGATTGATTGCGTAGTGCGAAGGGAGAATTAAACTACACATTATTTCCAATCCCGTAATTAGTCTAGACCATTAGATATCATCAATTCGAAGATCGACGACTATGGTTGATCCATAAACAATCGCACAACTTCAAATTGTGGAGTGTGAAGGGATAATTAAAATACATGTTATTTCCAATACCGCAATTAGTCTAGACCGTCAGATCTCATCAATTCAAAGATCGACGATTGTGGTTGATCCACCAACAATCACACAACTTCAATTGCGGAGTTTGGGCGATGAACTAAAACACACACAAGTTACGGTTCCACAATCCACATCGATCGTTGGATCAAGTTAAGTGGAAGGATAGAATAAGAAAAGACGAAGACTGGAGCCTTGAAGTCCCGAAGTAAATGAGGACCATTCGATCTTAAGAATATTTCGAGAGATATCAAGACCATTTGATCATGTTTAGTGGAAGGAAAGAGTAAGACACAAATGTCATGAAGTAGACACAATCTGTCTGGTCTGAGGAAACAATTTGGGAGATATCCTGACCGTTGGATCAAGGAAAGTAGAAGGATAGGATAAGTAAGGCCAAAGGCCCGAGATCCTGAATAGTCGAATTCTCGATAGTCGTTGGATTGTGTTAAGCCTTTTCGGGTTAAATAATGACCATTAGATGAAGTCAAGTTACTCGAGGTTTACACTTCGGGAGAATTGGGAACTGGAGAAATCGAATTACTTGAAGTCCCGAAGGCCGAAGTCCTGAAGTGAACATGAGTTGTCCGATTTGAGGAACACTTTGGGAAGTATCCTAACTGTTAGATCCAGGAGAAGAACATGTGCCACATAAGGAGATATACATCAGCAAGGACACATGGCGTAATCAAATAAAGACAAGTGTCAAAGTACAGTTGGAATTTCAGGTATGCATGAGTCATTAATCCAAGTGACATGTGGCATCCACTCAGTCAGTGCCACATCAAAAAGTGACGTCAGCAAGTTACATCACTCCTGGAGTTTTTACTTTGGGAGTTTCACCACCAACAAATGATCGAAGTCTCAAAGTTTTGAAATGAAAAAGAACCATCCATTCAATTGTTGATGAAGTCTTGACCGACGATTTACTTGAAAGGCCTCTGATAAGCCTGGATTGTACATCTAAATGGAGGATTGAATATTGACTGTCTGATCTGTTTCAGCAAAATTGGATCGAGAGATTTGAAGGGTTTCAAAGTCCTGAAGTCTCGAAGGACGAAGTATCGAAGAACACAGTCCCAACACTAGACATATGGGGGATAAGAGGAAAACAACGAAAGAAGAAGGACATGCTTAAATTAATAAGCCCGTGGTTCTGCACCAATGGTCACATATAAATGGGTTTAAGGAAGCGCCTCTGCAGAATTCGGTTTCTGCAAATATTTGTAGGAATATGGAATCGAGTTAAAAAGAAATCGATCCATACCTATGATTGATTTACAAAAATCACTCTCACTAAATTAAACGAATTAAAAATAAATGTTTGAATAATAAAAGGGATTATTGTTAATGTTAAAATGAAGAGGTGCGATGGTCCAAACAAAGGGACACAATTTTTCATATCTCACACCAGTTGGAAGAGTATATAAATGAGAAGGAGTGATGAGAAGAAAGTGTCTCTAGAGTTCATATCAGAAGATCAATAGTAGAAGCACACTCCAGGAAGGAAAGTTGAATATACTTATGCAGTGAGGGTGGAAGGGAGGATCATGGAAGGATTCATATCCTTACTAATCATATTGTAAACTACAAGGGAGTTGGTGCTTCCTTGGGTTGGTTCCCTAAATACAAGGGAGTTGGTGCTTCCCAGGGTTGGTGCCCTAAATACAAGGGAGTTGGTGCTTCCTAGGGTTGGTGCCCTAAAGACGATGGATTTGGTACTTCCTAGGGTTGGTGCCCTGAAGAAGGGGATCTATGTCTTCTAGAGTTGGTGATCTAAAGAGGATTGGTGTCCTTCACTATTAATTATAAACCTTGTAATTGATGTTAAATATATTTATATAATTAATTTTGCATACAATTCATTGTTGATTCATTGTGGTAATCAATAAAATATAAAAAGTAACTACTAATTGTTGAAAATGGGTAATATTGATTCACCCCCCCCTCAGTATTCCAACATGGTGATAAAACCAATGCAGCATATAGACTCCACTCAATTGATCAAACTGAAGTGAAAAGTGAAGAGAATATTCTCCCTGAGGAATATTCTTTCTAAAATATAGGATACTAAATAATGACTAATAGACAATGAAAAACCTTAGGAAAAATAAATCCTAGGTGTGTTTGAAGTAACTCCAGCACCCCCTTGAACATCACTATGGTGAAAATAAAGAATGGGTCATGACAACGAGGCCATGTTAGGTACCCAAATAAAAAAGATACACTAAAATAAATGAGGAAAGAGGGAAAGAATCATGGGAAAAACCTCCCCTCAAATTACAATGCATAAAAAAAATGAGAAGGAACAAAAATCAATTTCTAAGCAACCTTGTCCTTCACTCCAAGAAGACCTCGCAACTGTGCAAGTTTGTGCTCGTGAATATTTTGTTGAAGATGTAGATGTATGCACAGACATGATGAAGTGTATGCACCATTTTGATGTCCACACATATCCACTTTATCTTCTTGTAATGAAGAATATCCAAATAAAGTTTGGATGAAATTTTGAAAATCGTGCGGCCGTTTCCGAAAAAACCGCTTAAATTTTGTTGATTTTAAAAAGATTATAACTTCACTTTTCGGACTCCATTTCAGACGATTTTGTTTTTGAAATTGGATATTTTCCTGAGAGGAATTCAAATATCAAATTTGTTTCTACAATTTTTTCTCAGAAAATATCAGAATGGAGTCTGATGTGCACGTCTCCTGAGATGCATGCATTGCACATGGAAAAGTGTCTGCATGTGACCCCTGAGATGAATGCCAAATATCTTCCACATGAAATTCAAAAAATAAATATGAAATGGAATAGACATCATCTTCAATTAATGGAATACAAACTTGTGCAGATAATTGTGTAGAAGGATCTTCAAACTGAGATGATTTATCTTCTGGTGGCTTTTCTACATTCTCTATTTTGTCAACATTTTGCATGCAGTCTTCCTTATTCCCAAATAAAATCGCCAATCTAGTCCATAATTCATTTGGAGTTGATTCTTGTGAGTCATCATATACTTGATGGATAATTTCAGGATAAATAAAACAGAGGATACATCCTATGTCCATATCTTGTCTATTGAGAAAATCATCTTTCTCATCAGCGGAATCAGGCTCTACTTCCATTGCCATAGTTATTTGGTACAAGCCTCTGCATCTGAGCAGAAGAATTTTTTTTGTCTTCCACTCCAAATAGTTATGATGCGTGAGAAGTATTATCGACGAATAATCCATCTTTTTTGCATTCTTCAATCTTCAATACTTGCGAAAAATAATTTGGTGTAGCTTTTTCTTAGCATTTCTTCAGCTCTGATATCATGTAAATGTGTTGAAACTACATAGAATATATCTAGCTAGAAAATACCACACACATTTGCAGAGAGAAATCGAGAAACAAGAAGCAAGAGAGAAATAATAGAAGAATTATCATTAACCGTATTCCACACTCAAAGAGTGAATAATTTACAATAGATATAGGATACATGAGTAACTAATGTGCCATAGTGGTGGTCTACAGTGATATGGAAACACACAAACAGTTATGATAGTAAACTGCCACCTAGTCTAGTCTCTCAAGTAGTTACGGGAGTGAACGACCACCTAGTCTGAGTTAACTAGTCAACCTGTCTTCAGTTAACCGACTAAATAGAGTGTAGTGAGGAGTAGATCAAGGAATCAAGGGTAATGTTCTAGTCTGGTGATGATATCAAGGAAAGTGAGCATTAGCATGGTGATGATCCCAATGTTGCATGGTGATAAAACTAATGCAACATCTAGACTCCATTCAACTGATCAAACTGAAGTGAAAACTGAAGATAATATTCTCCCTAGAGGAATATTCTTCCTAAAATATAGGATACTGAATAATGACTAATAAACAGGGAAAAACCTTAGGAAAAAGAAATCCTAGGTGTGTGTGAAGTAACTCCAACACTGATGATATTTGACCTTTAGAATTCGTTGTAGATGAGATTCCTCACTTTCCTAACTTTCCTTGCTGATCTAGAGGCATTCCATAAGCTCTGTCACAGTTGCATAGCAAGTCCAGTGTGCAACAATAACCTACAACAAAAACACAGTAGATTGCGCAGCAGAATTGGAAAATAGGGGTCAAATATGACATAATATATCTTGAATAAAAATATATTTTTCAAAAATGAGAGAGGTTTTTGTAGATGAACATGTTCTTGAGAAAAACCTCTCTCCATTTTCTAAAATTCCTCTCCAATCTCTTTGTATACACGCCCAAAGATGATGAACAAAAAATTAAATGCTTAAATCTGGAAAAATGGGTTGTAAAGATTAATTTGAATCTCCTAGACTATGACACTTGCGGCAAATATGAGAGAGGTTTTTACTATTTGGTCTGTCCTTGACAAAAAAATCTCTAGGATTTTCAAAATTCCTCTCCAGTTGGTCAGAAAGTGATCTTGAAATTTGACCACTAAACCAATCATTTGCGCAATGCACCCTATAGCATGCGCGCAGGACAATCCTTTGTGTAGAAAAAACCTCTGCGCAATGCACAACAAATGAGAGCAGTAGAAAACTATGTGAAACAAATGAACAACAACATGAAACTCGATGCAACAACGAACAACAACATGAAACTCAGTGCAACAACGAGGATGGCTAGGGTTTAGCTCAAATGAAGTAAAGTTGGTTATGTGAAAATAAAATTCATTTCAGAGGCTAACTTGCAATGTGCTCCAAGAAAGGCTCTTGAACAGTGATTGAAACAAATGGAGAATGCGTAGAAAAAAACAGAGTGAAAGGTTTTCATAGTGAATATCAACACATAGGGTTTGCGTAGCGACTGGAGTTTACGTAGCAGAGAGATTTGGAGCTTGTTGGAGAGGCTATGGACAATGCACAAGTCTTGGAGGTGATGGAGAAAAATAAAAGGTGGCCAATATTCATGCTTGAATGGATAAGGGATGAAAGTTTGAAAAGGGAAGTGGTTATCCATAGTGACAAGACGTTTCAAGGAAAGTTAGGGATTTGCGCAGCGAACTTGCATAGCGGGTACACTTTTGAAGTTTGCAATGGTACAAATGACATGGAGTGTCATGATTGTTCCTTATTTGAAAGTGATCTTGAAGTTTGACCACTAAACCATTCATTTGCGCAATGCACCCTATAGCATGTGCACAAGACAATCCTTTGCGTAGCAAAAAACTCTGCGCAATGCATAGCAAATGAGAGCAGCATAAAGCTATGTGTAGCAAATGAACAACAATAGGAAACTCGATGCAACAATGAATAGAAGCAACAAACTCGACGCAACAATGAGGATGGATAGGGTTTATGTCAAATGAAGTAAATTTGGTTATGTGAAAATAAAATTTGTTTTAGAGGCTAACTTGCAATGTGCTCCAAGAAAGGATCTTGAACAATGATTGAAACAAATGGATAATGCGCAACAAAAAATAGAGTGAAAGGTTTGCGTAGTGAATATCAACACACAGGGTTTGCATAGCGACTAGAGTTTACATAGAAGAGAGCTTTGGATCTTGTTGGAGAGGCTATGGATGATGCATAGGTCTTGGAGGCGATGGAGAAAAACAAAAGGTGGCCAATATTCATGCTCGAATGGATAAGGGATGAAATTTTGAAAAAGGAAGTGGTTATCTGTAGTGACAAGACGTTTCAAGGAAAGTTGGGGATTTTCACAACGGGTAATCTTTTGAAGTTTGAAATGGTACAAATGACATCGAGTGTCATGATTTTTCCTTCTCTAACCTCATGAAAGGCGATGATGAACCCTAATACCTTTTTACATGACATTCACCCTAACCTATGACATGACCTTAGCACATAATTTCCCACTTTTTAATGTGATTCAAGACTTAGGAAAGTGGACCATTACAAATTGAACATGATGGACTTTACACTCTTTACTCTTTGCTTTGAAAATCATGTTGCTAAGAGAAGGTAGGCTCTATTATCAATGAGATGACAGTTTGAGCAAAGATGGATTTATGTCACAAGTTAATGGGATCGACCCTAAAGAAAAGTGGAGATCGCAATTGTTAATGAAAAAAGTGCAAGGCGTGTAAGTCCTATTTCAAAATGCCAGTTGTGCGAAAACATTACCTACCCAAAGTCTTGAAAAAGACTCGGTCAACCAAAAAGGACCAAAAGATACCCAAAGTATAGTTGTGCCACCTGAAAAGGAAACCATAACACTACAATATTGCATTGACATTAGTTCAATTGAGGAAACATGACAAAACTATGGAAAAGTGGGTTTTAAAAGTTCATACATAGTAACAATTTACCATTTACCATATTATTTTCACCTTTTTACCCAAAATTTTCCAACAATGACCAAAACCATTTTACCTTTATTTCGAGAGCTTGGAGCGATGAAAACATGCGTTGTTTGGACCAAGTAATCTCTCCTCACCTTCCTATCATTTTCATTCTTTCAGTATTTAATATTTCATGAGAAATTGGGGCCCTCCCCCCACTTTTCTCATGAGCTCTATGTATCTGTGGTTTGTTCTAAGGTGAATTGTATATATCTGTGAATCGAGCAAAGGAGACTCATGGATGTTCACGACTGTCACCACTATGACCCACAAATGCCAATGAAAGGAATGAAAAAAATTGAAATATTAATCATTTTTCTCCTTTGAATTATGCAAGATGGCTATCCAATGGAGAGAGCATGAGCATGAAAAGGTTGAAAATGTTTTGGTTAATGATGTGGATGCCACAAACACTCTTCACCAATGCAGAATGTACAATTGTTTCTTAACAAGTGGCATGTGGGCACAAAGGAGGGTTTCTCAATCTCCTTATATACTAATTTCACCCAGATGCAGAAGCGCTCATGCTTGATGGTCAGTCATTAGCCATCCTTGTGGATGACATTTACATTATCACTGGCCTATATCGACAAGGAGAAGTAATTAACCTTAAAATTCATAGAGGATGTGGCATTATTGTTGATCAATATATTGTTGCATATTATGAATATGAGGTCGAGAAATCAGGGACCCAAATACCTATCAAGAATATTGAGAACTTGGGTTTGAAAGTGATCCTTTACATGATAACCTGAATTGTAGGATAAACATCATTGCATCTAGATTCATGGTCTCAAATGAAATGTGATATTGAATTCTTAAGGCCCAAGGTGTTTTATTGGAGCGTTGTGATGCTCACCTGCATGAAAACCCAACTTACGGATTGAACACTACGTAAGAGAAAAAACTTTGGGTTTGGGAGTGTTCTTTCTTATTTCTTCTTCTTCGAGAGTATTGGGTATTAACCTGAGATATTTTGTCAAATAACACCAACAATCATTGCCAACATTGATATGATGGACCAAGTTACTTGCATGCTTGGGAGGGGTAACAATGTTCAATCCCTTTGATGATGACTTTTTCGATTGGTGGGCTCACCAAATTCCTACCATCGATGATTATCCATACAATGGGATAGACTTTTCCCATGACCCAGACATGATCATTCCTTCTATCATGACACTTGGAGATATAGGTAAATTTATCTGATTTTTTATTATTTATTTTTTTAATTTTTTATTAGATTCAACTTAAAATAAAGAAAAACATTTCTTTTTGTGAGATCCATATTACTAATGCTTATCTCTTAAACATGCAAACAAAGCCCTTGTGAGAGTTGTTTGACTCCCGCAACATAGGAATTGAGGATGAGATGAGTCAGGGCCCAGTGATGATGCAGATAGGACCTTATAGAGCTTGGGGAGAAACATGGAGGATTTGACACGCTCAGTCCCTATGTCCACCATATATGATATGCGAGTAGGGATGCAATTTCATGTTCTTGGTGTACACTGGACATAGATCCACCTCTTTCGGTGTTTAGCGAATGTCATATTTTGCTATGATAGGGCTCATCGACCACATGCCTAGAATTTTATGTGCCAAGGGAACCATTTTATACATAAACATTTGGGACTAGAAGCCCAACTTTTGTATTATGGACCTATTTTTGGACACACACACATATATTTTTGTGCGTTATTTTAATTGACTTGAAAATAATGAATATTTACATGTGTGAAGGTTGTGCTCTTGTGCTTAATGATGAAGAAAATTCTAGTCTAGAAAGTAATTAGCATATGCATTAGTTACTAGATTAGATTGTCTAGGAACATGTATATATGTAATAAAATTAGAAGACCGTTCCATGATATGTACTCTAAGGAAGCGACGTAACAAAACTGTATCTCATATACAATATCAGCCATTCAACTACAAGAAAACCAACTAAGAGTCTAAATAGGCTTGGAGGGATCGAATGCCATATGACAAAGGATATTGAAAAAGTTCGATAATGACACTGTACTCGGGTATATTATTCGTAGTTTCCCTGAGAAAAACACCCTCAACAAACGATATCTAGTTAGTAGTTGAATAAATCACCCAAGTATCATAAATGAGGTTCTACGTGTGGAAACTAGCACCATCTGCGAATCTGACATAAACCGATGACTCCTATGGCATATGCCACATAGAAAAAGAACAACTGTTAACAATGCAAACGAAGAAAAAACACCTATATAACCTATATACAAAATTTAAACCATATTTACAAGATAACTAGTACTTGAGCCACTAGGCTCATGCATAGTACCTTTTGAGGTAGAACCCATTTCTAGGCTCTAGAAACACATTACCCTCATAATTAACTAGTTCATAAGCCCCCTTTTCCCACACCCATTTTATTATATATGGACTGCGCCACAGAGAGTTGAA
Organism: Picea sitchensis; assembly: GCA_010110895.2. Classification (NCBI taxonomy): domain Eukaryota; kingdom Viridiplantae; phylum Streptophyta; class Pinopsida; order Pinales; family Pinaceae; genus Picea; species Picea sitchensis. Next base: position 43,823 of record SNQJ01S0044891.1, read on the forward strand.
CTTTCCTACTCTTTATGCATCCTTATCTTGATCATAGATCAAAACAAGGTCTCCTTCAGAGAAGACCCTAGGATGAAAAGACTTGTCATATTGGGACTTGATGCATTTTTTATGCACATCATTTACTAAAGTAGCATCTCGACGTTGTTCATCGGGATGTTCCAAGTGAACTAGGTGCTCTTCAAGCTAAGTTGTGTCAAGGAGGATATCAACAATAATTTCCAGTGAAGGGATTTCACATTCAATTGGAAAAACTTCTTTTACTCTGTGAACAAGTTGAAAAGGTGAGAAGTAGTTTTGACAAAGGTCTGATAGGCCCACAATGCCAGATATAACATTAAATGTCAATTTGATCTGGTCGAGGTGGTGGTTCTCCTTAAAATGGTTTTCAAGGATTTACTAACAACCTTGACCTGGCCATTCGCCTAAGGATAGTAAGGATACAAATGCTCCTTCCTAAAACCCAGTTTTGATTCTAATTCAGACATCATGCAGTTCTGGAAGTGACTTCCATGGTCAGTGACAATATCTTTCATAATATCAAACCTAACTATATCTTGATTGAAAATGAATAGTGCTACAATTTCCCCATTGTTAGTGAATGTCAACATGTATTTTTCCCACTTTGTAAAGTAGTCAATTTCCACTATGATGTATTGATTCCCTCTAGACCAAACTGGGTGGCATGTCATGAAATCTACCCCCCACTTCATGAAGGGGTTGACATTAATAATGGGAAACATGGGAGTAGGGTGCACACACATATTTTTAGTAAAGATTTGACAAGAATCACATTTATTTACCACTTTGACACAATCTTTAAAGATCATAGGTCAGAAATAACTGGCACACAAAATATTTTGGGTTGTTTCCAACCCTGATAAGTGATCACCACATGCTCCACTATGACAATCATTCAAAACTAACTCTGCTTCCTCATGAGTGAAGCAGCGACAGAGAATTGATTCCACCCCTCGTCGATACAAAGTGTCAACAATAATAAGGTAATTCTTATCTAGGCGATGGAATCATCATCACTTGTCTCACAAGAAATGTGGAGGGAACTTCAATGTTTGGAGATATATGATGATATCCCCATACCAAGGATCGAATGAAGAGATGAGGAATATATGATCATCCATAAATGAGTCACTAACTTCATTATCCTCAATCTCTATTGGAAACTCCAACATAAGTTCAAAAAATACCAACTACTTCTTGGAATTGGCAGATGAAAAATCCATATTGAACTCCTGAAGAAAAACAATCCACTTGCTGTACTTCCCACCAATGATTTGCTGATTCAAAACACACTGAAAAGGATTAAAATCAACGATGACGATAATATTTCATAACAAAATATAGTGTCGAAGACGTTGAACAACATGGAATGTTGCTAAGGCTAGTTTCTCGATGTGAGAGTACTTTAGTTTAGGACATAACAATGTGTGACTCAAGTAATAGATGACATGATCGTGGAGCTCATCATCCTCCTGAACTAAGACCATGCCAATCTAAGATTCGAGTGTTGCAAGATATAACAAGAAATATCGATTATAATTTGGGGCTCATCAGGGGAGTGGATACTATAGACTTCTTAAATGTGTTGAAAGAACATTGTGCCAACTCATCCCCATGGAAAGGAACCCCTTTCTTTAAAGGGCGCATAAAACAATTTGTGATATTAGCATAGTTCGGTAAAAAACACCGAATAAAATTTGCTTTTCCCTGTAAACTCTAAATTTGACGTATTGTGCATCAAGGAGGAAACCATGTTATTGCCTCAACATTTAAAGGGTCAACCATGAACACTTTATTTGAAATGATGAATCTTAAGAGACATCCTAACATTACACAAGAGATGCATTTTTGTGGATTCAAGCGAATTCGATAGTGATGACATCTTTCGAAGACAAGGAAGAGGTGTAAAATATGTTTTGTACTCTTACATGAATGGGTAGTGAGATCATCCAAATAAGCCTCCACAATGTGATCAAGGTCATGAAAAATGAACATCATGGCCCCCTGAAAGCTGGCTCCAGCATTTTTATGTCCAAAGGGAATCTTTTTGTATGCAAAAGTTCGTCAAGGATAAAATAAAATTCATCTTATGTTGGTCCTCAAAGTGGATTTGTATATGGTTATAACCAGAAAAACCATCCATAAAAGAGAAAATATTTCTTCCTATGGACTGATCAAGGATTTGATCGATGAAAGGTGTAGGGAAGTTATCCTTGGAACAAGCTTTATTCAAATCATGAAAAATCCATGCATACACGAATTGTGCCATGTTTCTTGTCGATCGACACAGGCAACTTTAAGAAGCTTCTCCACCTCTACTCTGATTGCTTTTTATTTCCTTTGGTTTACCGGTCACAACTTCTACTGAGCAATATTAGCATTTTCATATGTACAAATATCATGTTCGACAATCTGAGGATCTATTCTAGAATTTTCCTCATACAAATAGGAAAACACATCACAAAATTATTTAAAAAGTGTCATATACTGATGAATTTATTCTTGAGAACATTATTCCCCTATAAAAAAATTCTTGACAACATCATGGGTTCTAGAAATGTTGATTGGGATGGTTTCCGATATATTCACCATATTCCCCTCGACATATATACCATGCTTGTCTAAGGGATTTACCATCTGACCAACACTTCTACTCAAGGTTGACTTGAACTCTTCTCTTTCCATGTGACTAATTTCGGGGATGAAATATGATCTATGATGCATATCCTCCCACAACCTTTCAGCTCCAGTCATTGCCTCAATAATAGCCTCATTTGAAGGAACGATGGTTTCAATACAACATTAGGAAATTGAATAATTTTGAGCCCATACAAGATATGGAAATAGATCATCCTCCTCTATCCATGTAGGATTCTGATTAGGGTCTATAGTGCTGCGTTGAATATCCTAATAAGAGATTTCAGCTACAAACAATGGCATATCTATCCTGACATGTGTGAAACCATCAACCGATTCACATGGAAATGGTAACACCCATGGATCTTGTAGATATGAAGTTATAAATGAAGCAACTCATTATCAAAGCCAGAGTGCTTGAATTTTGAAAGCTGATTGGGGTGTCATGAATATAAGTTACCAGTGCTAGGAAATTAAAATTTCCCATGAGTGAAGCACACATTCCAACACCGATACTCTCAGTTGACGACTGAGATTTTTCGATCCAAGTAATACTGGATCCCATATTTTCCACGGATCTAGAGCGATTAAAATCCATATGATCAATATTTGCAATCCTTCCTTCATGGGCAAAGTGTAAAATTTGAAACAACAATGAGATGACAGTTGTCATTGCATAATTCCAACTCCTTCCCAATAACAGGTTATAGTCGAGCGGTGTGTCAACAACCTCTAGTTCTATGGAAATGGACTTTCCTCCTAATTGGACTCAAAAAGAGGAAATAATACCATGTGGCCTAAAATATTGTCCATCGAAAGTAGTTAGCAAAGTGGGAGAAGGTGCGAGATCTTCAGAGCCAATTTCTTTCCAGTAAGGTGGGGACATGACACACGTTGAAGCGCCCTTGTGAATGATGGTCCTCCTGATGATGGGTTTTGCATATATGACATCAATTTGGAAAGATACATGATAATGAGGGCAAGAATTCACATTAGTAGCATTGAAATTCATAGTGAGTGAGATGCAAGAATCCACTGCTCCGATCACGGATAATAATGTGGTGCATTGCATGGGGAAAATTTGAAGCACTTCTAAAGAAAACATCACACATGGAGTTTGAGATAAATCCTCAACAATGGAATAGTTGGGTGTATCTCCAACATTAGGGTTATGCGACGCCCGTTTGTACATGCCTTTTGGTATGTGTGGTAGTATTTATTTCTCAAGTTTTTCTATATGGAGAGTGTTAGAACTAGGATTTGTTCTTATATTGCTTTAAGAACAAGCCTAATACCCATCATAATTTGAAATATTAAATCAATTTAAATTTGGTGGATCAACAAGAAAGAACAAGAAATAGGGTGACAATTTGATTGTATATCAGTGATATACCATTGGGCATGGACTCAAAACACTTTGCATATTGAAGGCAATCAAGTTAAATCATCAGGTTAAGAGATTATATGATGATGATTATAAGAAAGGAGAGTGAACAAAAAGAAGAATGTCTACTAAACAGAGATCCTATCTACATAATAGATTGAAAAATGCTTGAACAATAACAATGATTAACAGACCATCTATAATAGATCCGTTTCTTCTCATGGATCCATTAATCAAAGGCAACCTTTGATCCTCAAAACCTGCAATACATTCAAGCAAGAATATAATAAAAGAAATTGAAAATAAATAAGACAATCTAAGAAACATCTGTCATGAATCTTTAATGGCAGAAAAATGTGATTACAAACAGGCCCTCGGGCTTACAAATAACCAATTGAACTTCTCATCAACCTCTCTCCTCTCTTGGATCATGAATCCCACCCTTTTCTTATCAAAATCCCTTTCATATATAGTGAATGATATCTCTCTACCCCAAGGAGGTAGAAAACAAGGAGCTACATAGTATCCTCCTCCATTTAGGAGTTTGTTACAAAAGATTCCAACAAAAACATAACAAATTCCTATTTTTAAAACTTGCACCATAAGTAGGGTAAGCCTTTCAAAAATGCTACAAAATCCTTAAAACCTGAAGTGACTTTCGAAAAAAGATATGGAGATGCTAAGTTTACCTCAAAATCCAAAATCATCATTTAGTGTTGTAACTGCATGCAAAAAGTAAATCATGACAAAATGGTGTTGAAGTGAAATGTTATCCTGTATTCATCTTTTTTTTCTGGTACTCCTTCTAGTAGTAACCTTAGCCAACATATCTAGATTCCTTTTTGCCACTTCCTCTCTGAAAGGTTGTAACTCTCCTTTTAATTTTCTGATTTCAGCTTGGCATGCTCTCTTTTGCCTATATACATTCTTGAGTTTCCTATGAAATGGAAAAGACCTCTTAGCCATGAACCTTGATTTATCAATAATCTCCTCATACAAATCTAACATATCCTTTAGCTTAATTCGGGAATCCAACTCTTGCTTTTTCAAATTGTCAATTTCAGTTTTTTGCATCCTTAAGCTTCCTCCTAAGTCTTTTGAAAGTAGGGTATGATAAGAGGGACGACAATTAAATTTGAGTGAAGCTGAAAATAGGAAAAAAGAGAAAACTTTTTGTAAATAGAGGGTTTGCAGTGCCAACAACAAGTTCACAGAGCTAGTCTGCAACGCAATTTTATAACAGATAGTGTGCAACGCATAATTGGAAGTGGGTAATGATATTGTTTGCAAGAGGAAACTATAGGTCCTCTGTGAGATAACAATCTGGTGTGTCTGAACTTAGGCTGGTGATTTTTGAACTCGAGTTTGACTTAAAAGAAAACATCCAATATCTTTCAATCTACTACAACCAGTTTGCAAAGCTAGTTTGTAGCCCCAACTTTCAAACTCTAGTAGCACACTTCATGGAAACTGTTAGAGTTGGTCCTCGACATAATCTTGAAAATCATAATGAATTGAATGCACTGAAGATGATGAGATCTCCCCTGACACGTTTTCAAAGTGAAATGATAAGATATTAGTGCACGAGGTACTTCTTGGTACACTGCGAGCTTTTAGGTGAGTCGAAAATAAGTAAATATGACATCCGACTTGACCTCTAAATGGTTGGAAAATAACATAATGGAATTTTATGTACAAATGCTTGAGACAGGACATATGATGATGATGAATTTAAGACTAGGATTGATACCCATTTGACCCTTGTTTCCTTCATGATGATAAATGATAGTATGACACCAAGGCTCTAAAACAAGACTATGTTTATGGAAAAATCAAAATTTGAGTTATGACATGAGATATAACCCAAAGCATAAGATTTAAAGACCCTATGACTCAAAACAAGACAAATACAAAAATTTTTTACCCCTACACATCCTATGTGATAACATATGGCTCCACAGGGGATCGAGACCTCCTTGCGAGGCTCCAATAATATGCGGTTCTAGTGCCTTATCCATTGGGCAAGGAGTTATTCACCTCCTTCCAAATTTCTGCAACTTATTTTGAAACAAAAACATATTTTTTCAAACCAAATGCAAATTGAATGTTATACTCAAACTAAAGACCAAATACTTGCATGGCAAGATTATTTATGCACACTCCTACTCCTACTCCAATCAACTAAACTGTTGCTTGATCAAGTGTAATCAACTTTCCAATGAAGCCATAAAATCATCTCGATGATGAAATGTAATCCTTGTTTGTAGCTAAATAAGAAGACATGAAGATAGCATATCATGAACAATAAAAATTTGACAAAAAACATGTACTCACACCTGCAAATTGATGAGATGCAAAAACTTGCAGCATTTAGGATATCTAGAAATGAAGAATCCATCCAAGATGTTATTGGATCCTAAAACTTATAAAAAACCTCCAGGTGATCCAAGAAAGGAAATTGCATCAATGTGAGGTCTTCTGCAATTTGATTTGTCTGCAAAACTGAGAATTGTTGTAGGATGATATCACTGTTGATCACATGTTGTTCAATATGTGTTGTAGATTCAAGTAAAATAATGGTGAATATAGACTTTATGATATTCAGTGGTAGTCACTGGAGTAATTTATTTGACCAATTATTCTCATCTAACTGATGTATTGCAAGGAAATATTCAACTTGTTCTTTATGACCAAACAAATCTGGCATATTCTTTTTGGAACTACACCACCTCTCTTGAGATGTTTTTGACTCATGATTAAAAATATTAAATCTTTGATATTCAAAAATTAGTGGTTTTTCTTGGTCTTCAACATCACTGTCTCCATAGTGATCAAACAAAGGTGGATCATTAAGAGATATAACTTGAGAAATCTTCTCATAATATTTTTCAATGATGGGCTCATTGTATGATCCTGCAACAAAAGTCTAATGAAAATAAACTTTATCTTCTTCATAACCAACAAATGAAGTTTGTTCAACTTCAAATATGTTATAAACAAGTTCATTTAAATAGTGGTTAACATGATCTGCTTTTTTTTTTTATCTTGAAAAATCTCTTCAACCATTTCATGATCAATTTTTTCTTGCACATGACTATCACTTATTTCAAGATCTAAAGATTCATTCTTTAAAAATTATTGATCTTGAACATGCAATATGAAAGATAAATGCAAGGGATCAAAAAATTGTATATCATGACCATCTTTTTCAAGATCCTCTTTAATAGAAGAGTTTAAAATGTTTTCTTCACAAACTAACTCTTCTTTGATTTTAGTTTCAACAAGACCTTCATAAAGCTCATCATAAGAGGAAAAATCTAGTGTCCTTTGAGCTCGTGATTCAATTTTTTCACAACAATGTTCAAGAAGTAGTTCGTGTGGAAAGTACATTTTATAGTGTTTTTTGAATGCAACATGGAAATCTCTCAAGGAACATATACTAGAAGCTGGAATAGAAAAATACCATTCTCCTACATCACCCTTTAAAGAGTACATGGAAATTTTCACCAATACATCCTCGTGAAGTATGCCTATTTGATACATGCATTGATGAAATGTAACAATATGTTAGGCATGATTATCCTCCTTCTCTTCTTTGAAAACATGAAGATAATCCATCCATTCCGATGGAGGAGGCACTAGATTTGGAAAACTAGGGACAACTGAAAAATTGATAGGTGCAAACCTCCATGCCAAGATAGCCTCCATGGCCTTTGTCATCCCAAATTAGTGAAGTCACCAACATATTATTTATTCATGGATTGGAGTCACCCGGTGAAAAGGTATGAAGTCTGTTCTAACACCAATCCTTGCTCACCATCAAGAACTGGTAGTAATATTTTTTGTACATCCCAGGGAAATATCTTCAATCTGTTCCCTGACAACGGTGCCAAAAATGTTAGCACTAGAAGTTTTTCTTAGACTTCTTTAAGAACAAGCCTAATACCCATAATAATTTGAAAAATCCAATCAATTTAAATTGGGTGGATCAACAAGAAAGAACAAGAAAGAGGGAAACAAATTAATTGTAGATCAGTGATTTACCATTGGGCATGGAGTCAAAATACTTTGCAGATTGAAGGAAATAAAGAAAAATCATTAGGTTAAGAGCTTATTTGATGACGATTATAAGAAAGGAGAGTGAACAAAAACAAGAATGTCTACTAAACATAGATCCTCTTTGCAGAATAGAGTGAAAAATGCTTGAACAATAACAATGATTAATAGGCCAACTACAACATATCCTTTGTTTCTCAAGGATCCATTAATCAAAGGCAACCTTTGATCCTCAAAACCTGCAATATATTCAAGAAAGAATATAACAAAATAAATGGAAAACAAATAAGACAATCTGAGAAATAGCTCTCGTGAATATTTAATGGCGGAAAAATGTGATTACAAATAGGCACACGGGCTTACAAATAAGTAGTCGAACTGATCCTCAAGCTCTCTCCTCTCTTGGATCATGAATCCCACCCTTTCCTTTTCAAAATCCCTTTCATATATAGTGAATGATCTCTCTCCTAAAGAGGTCAAAACCAAGGAGCTACATAGGATCCTCCTCCATTTAGAATTCTGTTACAAAAGATTCCAACAAAAACATAACAAAATCCTATTTTTAAAACTTGCGCCAGAAGTAGGGTAAGCCTTCCAAAAATTCTACAAAATCCTTACAACCTAAAGTAGCTTTGGAAAAAACATATGGAGATGCTAAGTTTAGCCCAAAATCCAAAATCATCATTTAGTGTTGTAACTGCATGCAAAAAGTAAATCATGACAAAATGTTTCTGAAGTGAAATGTTATCCTGTATTCATCTTTTGGTTCTGGTACTCCTTCTAGTAGCAACCTTAGCCAACATATCTAGATTCCTTTTTGCCACTTCCTCTCTGAAAGGTTGTAATTCTGCTTTTAATTTTCTGATTTCAGTTTAGCAGGATCTCTTCTACCTATATACATTCTTGAGTTGCCTGTGAAGGGGAAAATACCTCTTAGCCATGAACCTTTCTTTATCAATAGTCTCCTCATACATATATAACATCTCCTTTAGCTTAATTCGGGAATCCGGCTCTTCCTTTTTCAACTTGTCAATTTCAGTTTTTTGCATCCTTAAACTACCTCCCATGTCTTTTGAATGTAGGGTATGATAAGAGGGAGAACAATTAAATCTGAGTGAAGCTGCAGATAAGAAAAAAGAGAGAGATCTGTGTAAATAGAGGGTTTGCAGTGCAAAATTGGCAGTGGGTAATGATGTTGTTTGCAAGAGGAAACTATAGGATGACCCTGTGAAATAACAATATGGTGTGTCTAAACTTAGGCTAGTGCTTTGTGAACTCGAGTTGGAGTTAAAAGGAAACATCCAATCTTTTTCAATCTACAACAACCAGTTCACAACGCCAGTTTGTAGCGCCAACTTTCAAACTCCAATATCATGCTTCATGGAAACTGTTAGAGTTGTTCCTTGAAATAATCCTGAAAATAATAATGAATTGAATGCACCGAAGATGATGACATATCCCCTGGGATGTTTTCAAAGTGCAATGATACTTGATATTAGTGCACAAGGTACTTATTGGTACATTGCAAACTTTTAGGTCAGTTGGAAGCAAGTAAATATGACATCTGAGTTGACCTCTAAATGATTGGAAAACAACATAATGTAATTTTGTGTACAAACCCTTGAGATAGGAAATATGATGAAGATGACTTTAAGACTAGGGTTGAGACCCATTTGAACCTTGTTTCCTTCATTATGATAAATGATAGCATGACACCAAGGCTCTAAACCAAGACTAAAAATAAGACTATGCTTATGGAAAAACAAAATTTTTGTTATGACATGAGATATAACCCAAAGCATAATATTTGAAGAACCTATGACTCAAAACAAGACAAATCCAAAATGTGTTACCCCTACACATCCTATGTCCTAACAGAGAGGCCCATGAGGATCATAAGTTTATTTACCTTTCGTTGTCGACTCTGGATTACAATAATCATGAGTTCTAGTCAAAACATCTAGCTCCTCTTAGTTTAACTTTGAAGAATTAACCATATTAATGAATGAGAAAGATCTGTATGATAAGGGTGCATTAGAAGTTCCTCCTTATGGATTGGAAGTGGAAGAGACAACCTGCATATTTTATCCTTGTGGAAATGGATTTCGCAATACAATAGGCTATTATTGTTGCAACTTTATTAATATTTGGGCTTCTTCCATCTTCAGGCATTAATGAGTAAGTTGATCATCCCCACAAAGCTTGCATGGGAAATTCACTTTCCTCTTTTCATTATTTCCCCCCTGAGCATTCTTATTAGCTTTTTTATCATTTCCCACACTACCCTTCTTTCCCTTACCTTTATTTTTCTCTCTGGGCTATTGAGGACCCTTTTGATTCTTTGATTTCATAGTGTGTACATCCAAATATTGATTATTGGGGGTGGTCGAGTCAGTGGTTGGACAGATCACAATTTCTTATATAGACAATTGTTGCATCTAGTTAGATATTAGATCTACAACATTGCTTTGAGAAGAACCAACAATGCCATCGACATGTGTTCCTCACTTTGGTTTTTCCAAGTCAAGATTTGACAAAGGTACATTGGGCATGATCTCATAGAGCATACCTAATTGCGAGTAAATCAATTCCAGTTGTTGTTCTCTAAATATTGCCCGCTCTTGTGTAAACACCCATGAAGTGGCTACATCCTTAGAAATATAAGGAAGAAAATACTTAAGGAACCATTCTAATAGAAAATTTGGTAGAACCATGGAGTTGATCAAGCTCTTTTGTCTCCTCCACTCTTGAATGTGTTAAAAATGTGTGGAGCCTTGTATATTTTAGAATTGGCCAAAATCTCTATACCAGCATCATACCAGACATGGAGTTGGAAGTGGTTGATAAATACCATGGAGATATCACCAAAAGAAAATGTCACATATTTAGACTTCTCTAGTTTTATATACCATTTCACGATGACCCCAATGAGGGTATGCTGGAACAATTGTAACTAGATCGAGTCATCGTTTAATGAATTAGACAGGCACCACAAGTGAAACATGATTACATGGTCCTGTGGGTCTTCACCACTCTTTCCTTTAAACTTTGGTATGTTTGAGGGTCATTTGGTGGGGACCATAGGATATCTTGGGTCATGACATATCAGGTCATTCATCATCTTAGACAAATTTGGAAAATGAATAGTTGTCAGAAATAGTACCTTGGGTTGCGTCATTGATTGATTAGAAGCTTGAAAAGAAGGTCTTGAATTGTAACTAGCACCAAGTTTCCAGGAAGAGTTTGTTGATGAACCAAATCTTTGGGTAAAACCTTGTTGGCTTTGGTTGGAAGGAGGATAACCTCCACCCATCTGATTTCTGGATGAAAAAACAAGGTTTCCCCTTGTCGGACCTCCTTTTGAAGGAACTAGTCCTTGCATGGGGTTACACTGACCGAGAAAGGGGTTTCCCCGTGATGGAATCCCTTGGGAAGGGAAATACCCTTACATGGGATTCCACTAATCTTGGAAGGGGTTTCACCTTGCTGACACTGCAAACACGGTTAAAGGATTACTCTTGAATCCATTGTATAATATGAACAAAGTGGAAGTGGATGGCATGTTAGCGGCACTCGTATAAGCTCCCCGGTCTTCAAAGGGGTTAGTATCAGAAGACAGGAAATCCCCACTCCCAATGGATGGGGATGGTGGAGGAATATGACCTCCACACTAAGGGATCGCTTGGTGGGTAATTGAAGAACTCCCCATACCAATGTTAGAAACTTGCGACATCGATTAGGAACCAATCAACGTGTTAAGCAATCCCATTGACGACATACTGAAATAAAAATCATTTGTTGTTGATGGAAAAGACATGGATGCACTCATAGAAGGAGTGGGACTAATGACCAGTGGAGAATTTTTGTTGATCGGAGTGGCTATGGTGGAATTAACCTCACTAGTCATTGTGTTAGACACACTAGGAGAAAAGATATCGCTAGTGACTATTGTTGAAGTGGGAGTTGTAGGGAATCCTGAACTAGAGACTTGTGAAGTGTCATCTATAGAATCCTAGTGAAGAGGGATAATATCAGTAAAGTCCAATCTAGAAGGTGGAAATTTCACCACAGGTGATGGGAAAGTCCCAGTTAGCAGAGGGTTATAAACTGAAGCATATTATTCATCTCTGAGATCCTCAACAGTTACAACCTCTGGTTCCAAAGCGTTAACCTATGAGGGTTTTATGGATGATATATCAACTGGACTAGTTGGTGAGAAAGCACTAGATTGACCAAGATGATTCCTTAGTGGAGGTTGGGGAGAATTATTTCTATCCTCTTCTTCTGGTGGAATACCTTGAATTATCCTTGATCTACGAGGCGGTTGGTCATCCACTTTGACTTTTCAACTCTATGCGACTATGTACACGCCTTCCTAGGAAAGTCTACGATCGCTAGGCACACCACTAGAAAAATACTAAATGGAAATAATAGAAACAAGTTACCTCGATATTATCCCAACTCAGATGGATTAGGTCATGAGATCACAATATTCACAAGGTAGGGTAAAGTCCTTTTGAACAAAGGCACGGGTTTATTAAGTTGTGTGGACCAATGGATGAAGGAATGAGAAGTAGTTATCCTGACCTCCACTTCCCATCCTTATCTGATGCAAGAACCCATGCTTCTCAAGGCGCCCTCCAACAATAATGAAAAGTGTGATATGAAATCTTCCCCAGTACCACGACAAACCCCTACAGTCACCTTTGAGATCCCTAGGAAGGGAAACTAAGGTACATTCGAGGGGTACATTTGAAAGTTGAGAATGAACGCATGGGCAGGGTAGAAAATATCGAAGCCACAAAATCACCACCTCTCATGGAGGTATGGGTACTAAAGAAACCCCCAATATACGATCTTTTCACTATGCTCAGTTAAGATTCGGAGGGCTCTCTCCTCAACTTTCCTTTACACGATCTCGTGTTTAGATCCTTTGTTAGAGGAGGCTCCCAAATATACTTATATGATAGTTGGATTTAAGCTCTCCCTATATTAGTCTCCTAAATTGTTTTTATGTCCTTGGAGAAATTAACTCTCCAACCTAAACCAAGGCCCTATCCTGTAACTAGTTTGTTCACCCTACAAAATGAAAATTTATAATAAATTTTATTTAGAATTAATTTTATGGGGATTTTGGTTACTCAAAGAGGTATGGATGAAACATAGATGATGTTTTTACATACCCAAAGGAAAAAACTTTAATAACACAATGAAAAATGTGGTTTCTTCACTGAAAATGAGAAGTGCTAACAATGCTTCAAATAAACAAACTCTTTTCTTTTGTATTTTTGAAAATGAAAGAAATATAATTTTTCTTGTATGCAAGATTCTGAATCACTTTGCAATGCAACCTAAAATACTTTTTGAAGGCAATGCAAAAAAAAATGCAAAAAATTTGCAAGCAAGGTTTCTTTTCTTTTTATGGAATGCTACTGTAACAAAAAAAAAACAACCGTCAAAACAAACAATATGCCTAAAGACTTGAGTGCTAGTAAGCGAGACTCCTTTCTTGAAAAGTTTAAAGGCAAGGGATAAAGATAAAGGATAACCAACAATCAAGTTGTTTCTGTGTTTTCTGTTACTAAAATAAATGAAATGCAAATGAGATTCAGTTTTTTTTCTTTTATGAACAAAGGGAAGTAGGTAAAGAAGAAGAAAGAAAACAGTTAAGAACTATAGAAGCATGACAATCAAACTGCAAATTGACCCTAGGATTTCACAACTGACCTTTTGACCAACCTAAATAACCGTATAAGAAAAGGACCAAATTGACCAAAAGAAAGATACTTCAAATGATTTAAGAGTCTTCATAGACTCAATAGATCAAACAAAGGAAAAAACCAACCCATCAGGCTCATACTCTATTGAAAAAACCAAACCAGATCCTCCAAAGCTAAGAGAACGGATTAAAATTTCAAATTTTTACACAGATCCATGACTATGTACACTAGGACTCACAGATATTTACGGGTCATACAAAGGAAAATCATGTATTTCCATGACTCATCCAAGGCCACTACCTAGGTTCCTCCACTGGTCCTTCCAGATGTCCCTTCTTTGGATGACTCAAAAGGGATAGGAACACACACTATGGTCATATAAAGGAGAAGAAGGAGTATTGGAAAGCAAGTTCTTGAATAAGAGGATGTTACTCAGAGGATGAAGGGAGATAGGGAAGCTTGCAGATTCAACAACATAACTTTGCACCTTGGTTATCCTCCTCATCTATTCCCTTGTTGACCCCTATATGTTTTTCTCCCCTCACTTTTCATACTTAGAAAATTTCCAATTTTTAAGCGGTCTCATATGATCTTTCTTCTCCATGGTATATATATATATTGCACTATTCTTAGTCAATTTTCCATAACTTGGTGGGTTCGCAGGTTGGCGAACTCATGGGTACATTCTTTCATTCTTCCACAAATCCGCTGCCACCAAAATGCACTTAAGACTTTCGTGTTCTTCATAACTTCCAACACTTAGTTATTTTTGATATCGTGGAATCATGGACTTATGGAGTCACATACTCACAAACTCATATTATTTTATAACCCATATTTTGTGAGTCTGACCGACGTATAGATATACTTAACCATTTCCTTCGTTCTTGGTGGGTTCAGGGGATGGTGGACTGGAAGGCTCGCATGAAAACTTATTCCATACCTGACTCCCCACCATGACATGTCTATACTCTTCCACTTTTCTTGAGATATATTTATGTTAATTATATGGACTCAAGTGCTAATTGAATTTCAAAAAAGGCCATTATTAATGTCATTTTTCTCAACCCAATCACATTTAATTTGTATTAATTCTTGCATCGAAAAGAGAAGTTAAGTAATATTAT
>SNQJ01S0044891.1:63009-107095 GCA_010110895.2 Picea sitchensis
TTTCACTTTTGACTTAAAACTCCTAAGTCAAAGTGAAATTAGAATCATAAAGTAAAGTACAAGGGTAATAGTCTTCCTCCTTTGTGCTTAGAGACTCATAAGCACATGGGGACCACTTTCCAAGGTATCCAAATCTCAACATTTTTAAGTCTGCTAATCTCTGTCTCTTGCAAATTCATCTCTTCCATGGATTTAGCTAGTTCAACTATTTTCTCCAGAGATGTCAGTGGAGTTTTCAAGGGAATTTCTGCTACAGCCATTGTGCTCACTCCTGTGAGTGGAACTGTGCCCAGTGGAATGAATTCCATAGGCTTTCACTGCTCCTTCTCTTCCTCTAGTTTTTCCAATTTCGCTTCCATTTCCTTCAACTATGCATTCTACTCCATGATCAGCTTGAGCATCTCATCCTTTTCCCCTTCTGTCTCCACTATTTCCTTTTCCTGTGAATCTTCTGTTGGTGGAAGTTTCAACTATTTCCTCAGAGATGCTATATCGACATTTTTCTTTTTGAGCATCTCCTCGACTGCTTTCACATTCGAGGGATCATATCCAATCTTGAGGACCAGTTCTTCCAACGTATTAATCCTGTTATCCTTGGAAAAGGATGATATTTTTTCTAACTTCAGCTGCATTTGGAAATTGCTCAGAGATACCTGTAACTTGGAGGCAACAGTAGAAGCATTTGCCAATGTGGAGAAAACAATTTCTCCAATTTGCATGTGCAGATCCATTTGATCAGTTGGATGCACATATTTAGTTTGAAATTCGGATGTTGCCCTTTTGTAATCGGTGATTACTTTCGGGTTTGGCACATGTGCTTGCAGAAACACCATGTGCATTCTACCCTTCTCAGTGTTGAATGCAGACAACAGTTTGTGTTGTGTAGTTGATGTTTGCTTCCAAAACTGAGCATACGTGATGTTGGTCAGCATATGATTTTTCTTTTTCATCAGATCATACTTCTCAAAAATACTCAATTTTGGTCCTATTTTGCTCGGCTGGTTGACTGGTGGAGTATATGTAGTCTTATTGGGAAACATTGTAGTCATGATTTGTTTGTTGCTTGTACTAAGGAGCGATCGATCAACCTCCATAGTTGTAGTGGATTGAATTCCCTTTTCATCAGCTGTGTTAGGTGCCTAACTGGTTTTTGGCCTCTTGGTGTGTAATTGGAACTCTTCAAATGATACTTCAGTGATGGAAGGTGAAGTGTCCTTCCTGGGTCTTTTCTCCTTGGGAACCTGTGGTGTAGTCGTCTATGAGATAGTGACCGAAAGGTCCTGTTGTTCTGTCTCAACCAGAGTGTTTGGATCCCATTCTGTTTGGTTGGCAAACTTCTCTATCTCAGGCCTGGATGTATGAACATATGGGATATTATTATTTTTAATCGTCATCTCTGAAATTATCCCACACAGATCATAGTGCCATGTGAAACTAACAAAAAACTTCATTTCTTTTAGCAATTTGTCTTCTTCCTCTCCGATGCCTCAGCTATTACAGATGAAAGACCCAATCTGCCCTTTGATTCTGAGCTGATGCTTCTTCTTTAGAGACAGAAAATGTATGTCATCTGAATTAATCATTTGTCTTATGTATTCCAGGGAAAATATCCTCTGAATCTCCTCGTTTATTCTTGGCTCGGGTCTGCCACTGAGCATGCTCACCACTGGGTGGTAGAACTGCTCGATGAACTACTTGAAACTGAATTCTGAAGAGTTTTGTTTGAGCAGCGAAGTCCATGTTGTTACCGCCTGCAACCTCCCATCCTTGTCCATCTTCTGCATTGAAAAGGAAAATTTGTCCGCTTGGAAGAAAATGAACATAGAAGCTAGTATTGAGGAATACCAGAACATGCCTTCCGTGATGAAATTTGGGAATTTCTCATGAATTTTGTTCACCAGGAAAGTGTTGTAGTCGAACTGAGTGGTGGGTTTCTCATCTGTGGAGAAGATGGATAGAAAACCCAATATGGGTTCATCCACCCTTGATCCGAAAAATAACCAAGTAGGGCGCAGAGCGACGAGATGACCTGGTTTCCCTTCAATGAGAACAGGGATGAAGGATATGGGGGATTTTTAGTGGGGAGATGAGTGGCCTGTGGGAGAAAAAGCTCAAAAATATGAGCTCTTTGGGGGAATGATAATTCCTGGTATAATTCTGTGATGATTTCAAGGTTGAAAGGTGAGGCAGATTCGGCTTTGGGTATCTGCATCATCTAATCAATGGTTCTAGGTGTGATGAGGAAAATAATTTCTCCTTATGAAGACACTATGGCTCTCTGGACAGGGAGGTAATGAGCCTAGAATTTAAGGGCGAATTTGAGGAAATGGTGAACCTGGGGGAAAATATACAGGGGAAGGTTTGACTCCCAGAGCCCGATTCCGTTACTTTGCTCCAAGAAAACATCCTTTAGCCATGACTGTAAATCTGCAAAGTTGAAATCGCATTTGGTGTCTGTGATTAAATGGTCTTTGTTGGCCAGAGGGATCCTGTCGAGGTCGATAGGAGGCAGGAGGAAAGGATTTTCCTCGGCCTCTGTTTTCATTGATTTTGGTGCCATTACTGTAACAATACCTGCAAGTAAAAAAAAAAGGTTAGCGAGGATGACTGTGGCTTTTGGTGACTGATTGTAACGAAGAGGAAAATGGGGAAAAATTCTCTGGTGTGGTGACAAGGTAAATGATGAGGGAATGAAGGGTGAAGGTAGTTTTGAGCAAACAGATACTCATTGGGTGTGGGAGACAGGTCAGCATGTTAACGGATAAGTTAGCCAGTAATAAATGGCCAACGAGTCATTTAGAGCATGAGATGGAAGGTGACAATGACTGAAGAATACGGTTGGGTGACGTGGTGGGTATTTATTGAGGGAAGTTACCATGGTGAAGGGACTCGTAATGGGTGAATAAGGGAAAGGACTGACAGAGTTATGAGACGTGACCCTTAGGGAAAGAGGTGGAAAATGACATCATGGGGTGAAGGGGTATGTCAGACAGTAATAAGCGATGGGATTCAGAACCAATGAATTCCTGCCATGTAGAGATAAAGGGCCCACCAGAAAACATTCCATTATGGACCCCCCCTCCCTATTAAAAATAAAATGTTCAGGGGGGTCCGAAAAACACCATCATCCATCGATTTGCGTGCTTTCTTCCCGGCCGTAGATTTGTGCGCAATGTTTAAACAACATTTCGGACCCCCTCCCTACCATTAAAAGTAGAACGGTAAGGGGGGGGGGGGTCCGGAATTCAATCTCAGTCGTTGATGAAGGCACTAGCACCTCAACCATTTAGATCTGTGCCTTTTTTATCTTCGATTTCGGACCCCCCCCCCACCATTAAAGTTAAAACGGTTGGGGGGTCCAGAAAGACTTGTCAACCGTAGATCTGGGAGCCCTCTCTCTAGCCATTCATCTATGCGTGGTCTTTATTCAGTGAGCGCAAACTCACATTTTCTCAGAAACTTAGGATAAGTGCATTTTGTGGGTTTTCCCAAGCTTTCCCTGTCTTTATCACCATGCGGGGTTAAACATCAAGCCTTTAAACCTCAAAGATATGGTTCAACATTGATCATCATGCTTGTTTTATTGAGATAAAGCAAACTACCCTATGCTCTAACCTAATTACCTATGACAATTAGCCCAGATTAAATTGTCGGGCTAAGAAATTACTCTATCTTGGGGTTATCTGACCAATATTAGGCAGTTTGGTCAAATTTATTCACTAGCTAACCTAAATCACCTGGCTAAGATTAAACAATTTAGCCAAGCTTATTCACTACTCCTATCAACATCAATTTAAAAGAACTTGGCCATGCTTGAACGGTATGGACCAAATCATTGTTATTGCATGGGGCTCTATTGAATTTCTTTTATGCCCTCTTTTATTCTTTTCCTTTCTTTTCATTTTCTTTTTCTTTTTATTTTCTTTTTCTCTTTCTTTTTCTCAAATTATTTGCAGAATGGAAAATCATTTAACAAACAAAAACACTTAAAGAGATAACATTTCAGTCACCATTTGATCCTATAAGTTATAGGGTTATAACATCAGCTCCACCTGGGGATGGTACTCTCCTTGTGAAGTGCCAAGAATCTTGAGTCCTAATGTTCTGAAAAAATTTCTCCATAGTTGCCTTTGTTGCTTGATTGGTTTTATTTTTGAAAATTGGAAGACAATGTTCATTGGCTTAGGGCCTTCTCTGCGGGCTTCAACTATATGATCAAAGTTATTTCACTCAAAAACTTGTAAGCAAAATGAAAATGGTTTGTATAATGGAAAAGTGTGATCGAAGGTCCCTACTGAGGAGGTGAATAGTGCTTCAAAATTCTGTCATTTACAGGTCCTCCTAGTAGATTGGTCCCATTGTTGTTGTTGAGCAAGAAGGTGTTATTTCCTCTAAACGCTTGAATTATGAAAGGTCCCTTCCATAGACTGTCGAATTTTCCATTGTTTCCCTTATCTTCATTTCGGGCATCCCATCTCAGAACCAAGTCACCTAGCTCAAAGTCATCTTATTTAGTTCTTTTGTCAAATATCTTTTTAATGCTCTCTTGGACAACCTGAGTTTTGTTGTATATTTCTTCTCTGGATTGTTGCAAATGGATCATCTGGTTTATCCTTCTTTGGGATTTGTTCGGCTCGACTTGCATCTCTTGCATCAATTTCATGATAGGAACTCCTAAGGAAGTGGGAAAGACTGCTTTAGTGCCATAGACCAATTGATATGGTGACATACCAATTGACCTCTTCGTGGTCAGTCTGTCATCCCATAGTGCGAAAACCAGCTTGTTATGCCATGAATTTTTGTTTTCTTGCAAAGTATTCTTAATAATGTTCACCAGGGTCTTATTGGATGACTTCGGAAGCCCATTTCCCTAAGGGTAATAAGCCGTGGAATGAACCAAACCAATATGACACTGGTTGCAAAAGTCTATGAGATTCTTAGATCGGAAAGCAGTTGCATTGTCAGTTATAATCTTTCTAGGACATCCAAAATGAGACAAGATATTATTTTCAAGAAATTTAATAATGACAAAATCATTAGCTTGCCTGCTTGGTACAACTTCGATCCATTTTGTGAAATAGTCTATAGCAGTAAGAATCCACCTGTGCTGGCCCAAAGAGGGAGGATGTATTTCTCCGATAAAGTGTAATCCCCATTGTTGGAAAGGAGCTTCAACAAAGATTGGCTTCAGGGGCAAAGGAAAGAGCTTCTTTTTGCCCTCGAAAACCTGACATTTATGACATGAAGTCAATTTCTGATGCACATCGGTGAACAACGTAGGCCAATAGAAACCATCTCTAAGAATTTTATTAGCTATGGTCTTCCAACTCAGATGACCGCCATAGTCTCCTGCATGAAAATCCTGCAATACTTCATCAGCTTTATCCTTCAACAGACAATTTAACAAAATACCTCCAGGATCCTTCCAATATAGATTGCCTTCTAGAATGAAAAATTTTAATGCTTTCAATTTCATAAACCTATCTTTAGTTTTGGTCAGACCAGGGGGAGCTTGTAAGTTATACAAAACAAATATCATGTCTGTGTACCATGGAGAGTTCAGAAATACCTCTTTCATGCTTGGAGTCGCCTACTCTCCCTGTTCATCTATTGCAGCTAAGAAATTAATATCAAGAGCATGGAAATTGGATTCAGCCATAAACTTTGCTAGACCTTGACCTTTAATCAGTTTAGTAGTCTTAATCTCTATGTCATACTCCGGAATGATAGCAATCCATTTTCCTCTTCGACCATCTGGATTATCCTGAGTTAAAATTTCTTTTACTACCGCGTTCAGAAAATATGCGATGGCGTGGGAATGGAGAATATATAGTCTAAAATCCTTTATGGTTTTCACCAGGGAAAAATCTTGTTTCTCCATTATTTTATAATTCAAAGCAGCATATCTTAATGCTTTACTGAAAAAGGCTATGGACTGTTCCTACCCTTCGTTGTTTTTCTGTAGTAATACTATTGCAATGGTATGTTCAAAAGCAAAAGAAAAAAGGTAAAAATCTTTGGTGAAATCAGGACTGATCAAGACTGGAGCCTATGTGAGTGTATGTTTAACTTGTTTAAATGACTTCTTAGATTCAATGTCCCATTTTATTTTTGTGTCCTTTTTTAACATGTTTGTGATGTTCCTGAGAAGCTTGGCCAGGTTAGGTATGAATCTTCTCAGAAAAAATATTTTTCCAATGAAAGACTGTAACTCTTTGATACTCCTTGGGTGTTCTAGCTTCTGAATGCCTTCTATTCTGCTAGGATCTATCTTAATTCCATCCTTAGAGATTATGTGCCCCAACAGTTTACCTTCCTCTAATCCGAAAAGGCTTTTCTTAGGATTCAGAGAAATCCCAAATTTCGTACATTTCTCAAACACTCGTCTAAGATGTCTTAAGTGCTCGTCATCGGATTGGGAATAAACAATTACGTCATCCAGATAAATGACAATAAATTTGCCAAGTTCTTTCACATAATATGTGGTCCATTTTTGGCAATGGGTAGTTGTCTTTCAGAGATACCTTGTTCAAGTTTCTGAAATCAATGCAAAGCCTGATTTCCCCAGACTTCTTTAAGGTTGGGACCAGATTTAAAACCCATTTGGAAAATGTAAGGGAACTATGATTTTAGCATCATACATATTTTTTATTTCTTTTTCTTTTAGGGGAAGTAACTTGGGATTGATTCTCCTAAGTTTATGTCTGAAAGGTTTTGGATCTTCTTTTATTAGGATCCTATGTTGTATGATGCTTGTGTCATAAGATTTTAAATCTTCGTAACCCTAAGAAAACACATCTGAATATTCCTTGAAAATTTCAATGTATTTTAGTTTTTTATCAGGGGGTAAAGGTTTGGAAAGTTTTACCATCTTGGGTTTCTCTTCCGTCCCTATTTGTTGTCTTCAACTTCTTTAACACTGGCTTCAATTTTTGGTTTTTTAGCTACATCATTAAAATCAAAAAGGTATTCTAAAGGAACTAAACCCCTAGGTAAAACATTACTCTTTAAATGCAAAACATCGGATTCTATCTCATCTTCACCTAACTCACCTGAAACTAATTTATTTACACTGTCATTTCCAAAATCAGATTTATTTACATTTTCATCCTCATTTTCTAAGTCTATGTTTGTACACTCGAAATCATTTTTACATTGTAGAAAATCTTCAATTTGATCATCGTTCCCAAATACCTGCCAGTATCTGATGTTGTCTGGGACAGTCGGTCTGCACTTCACCTCCACCGTGTAGGGGTGAGTGGAACAAAAGGTATCTTGCATGTAGTTGCTGATGTAGCTAACCCATCTGCTAAAATATTCTATCCCCTCTGCATCACCTGCAAATCAACTTTAGTGAAACATTTAAGGGCATCCAAAACAACATTCCTATAGGCTCTAATATGGGGATGTTTTGCTGCATACTCACCTTTAATCTATTTGATAATTAATTCAGAATTGTCTCTTACCATGATTTGTTTGGCACCAACTTTCTTTAGAAGTTTCAGACCGAGCATCAAAGCTTCGTACTTGGCTATGTTGTTAGTGCATTGAAAATTCAGTTTGTAAGAATGGTTTTCCAAATACCTGGATTTGTGATTGTGCAACCAAACTCCTACTCCAGCTCCTTCTTTGCTTACAACTCGATTGAAGTCCATGCTCCAGAAATCTGCTGGCAATTCTTCACTTATCACGTTTTCTTTCTTTCCGCCTCAGCGATTTCTTGGCCTTCTTTCGGATCAAATGTATCTTCTTCCAGCTGAGCGATTTTCTCTTCTGTATCACCGTTGTTATACAAGATGAAGGAATCTAAATTAGAGTGTGCATAGTACAGAGGATAGTTATGTGGATTTTCTTGGCTGCTGATCATATATTTCATCAACATCTCTCTGTACAGTCTTCTCTATTGTCCAAATACTGGGATGGTGGCATACGACATATCCAACTGTAGAGTACCTTTCAACTTGGTCCCCCAAGGCTTGTACAACAACATACCATATTTCGGGGGAATGTCTGTGACCACAACATCCATAACCATGATTTTTGCCGAAATTTGAACTAGAGTGATACATAAGTCCTTGATCAATCCGATACATCTGACTTTGTTGGAGTCAAAAGAGTGTAAGTCCCTGTAAGGTCTGGTGACCTTGAGTCCCAGTTTTTCCATCACTACTTTAGGCATCAGGTTATGGGAAGCACCTGAATCTAACATAACATTATTCAGAATCAAGTCATGTATATTAAGGTTGATGTAAAAGGGAGTGACAACACCATTGTCAGTCTGACCATCAACTTCAGGGCCAAACAAGAGTTCAGGTTGATCATTGGTAAGATTTACAGTGTCCGAATGATTCACTGATCCAACGGTTAAGGCCTTCGTGCCTATATCAAGTTCAATGCTCAGCGCTTTGATCACCTACGATCGGTAAGAATCCTTACTCATCAACTCGGAAAGGGGAATGGGAATTTTCACATTGGATAATTCCCCTTCGAGGCTGAAAGGTGTAGGTGCTCTGCTTTGGCTCAACAATTCTGATTTGTCCACCATAGTCTTCTGGGTAGAAGTATTTGCTGGGTTGGTTGATGAAACCTCAGGCTACGTTGATCTTTTTAAAATGGTAAGGTTTCATTTTTTTGGAGCTTTAGCATTACCTTTCTCAAGGATCTTTTTGGTAGAAGGCTCAAGGGCTTTCTTGGTTTCGACCACTTTCTTCGTTTCGGTTACCTTTTTTGGGGAATTTTCATCCGTCTTCTTACTTCGCAAATTGTACTGCCTATTGTTGGCAGCCAATTCGCATCTTTCCACTATCTTATAAGCTGCCTACACCAATGTTTCGCAAACCTCAAATTTTCGTCGCAATTCTCAAATGAAACGACACTTTTATTTTTTGCATTATTTGCACACTTGCCTTCGTTTTTGTTTTCATGACTGTAAGCGTGAAAACTAGGTGTTTCAAAGTTGCATTAAAATCATTATGGAATTGTCATTATCATTCTCGATGATATGCTCGTTGCGTTTACATTTTACTTATCATTATGCAGTTGGGCAAAAGACCTTTCGATCTGTACTCATTTGACATTCTTGATTTGATTGTGTGATTTTGTTTCATTGAGTTTTTGATACATTGGGGATTGTGCTTACATGTTCTTTGATTGATCTACTTGGCATACTGGTTTCTTAAAAATACATAGGTGTTATGGTTAAACCCTTGATATATATCATTTAATATGACACCTAGTTCATGTTATCAAAATACATTGGCGCATTAGTCAAAACATGGGTATTGGTTTCGACTTTGTATGTTTTAAAACTATGGCATAACCTTTGCTTGCGCAAATGGTTTATCCACTAATCAAAGGTTTTGATTGATTGAAATGGCATAGTTGTAACACATATGCGTTGTGATTTGAATAGTTGGAAGCGTCGGCGGTTGTACCATATGGTAATGACTATTCTGCATGGCCAGCAAATAGCTCCACCATCTTCGCACGATGTCATTAATGTTACTCTTATCCTTGTTTCACCTCTGTTAGCTCGGGTAATCCTTCAGGCATTTTGTTCTTGTGTATGCTGCATTCAAACTCTGGCTCATTCACCATGTGCTCGGCTCCATGGCACCAGTGGTGCGAATTGAGCCGAACGGTAGCCAAGCCTTGCTACTGTTCGACAATGCCCGGAAAGACTTAGAGGATAGCGGTTGGCTCACGTTCGTGCAGAGGTTTGAGGGTTTTAATCTATTTGTTGCACAACAATTCACCCTGAATTTTGATGGCTGTAGAGCCAAAGTCGGCGACATTCAACTCTAAATTAGTGAAGAGTTTATCAGCTCTGCCACAGGGTTAGCATCCACGAGCCAACGTTGGTTCAAAAACTATAAAGTTGAGGAGGTTCCATGGCCACTACTATTCATCTCATGAAAGGTCACATCCTGTGATAGAGGTATACCGATTTCCACGCTTAAACCAAGATGGCATGATCTTTTGATGGTGGTTAAACAATTCGTGACCTGTGAAGGTCAGTTTGGGATAGTTTTTCTTTATCACCTCCGTTTGTTAATGAATTTTATGGGTTATCCATTGAATATGCCATTCTATTTCCAGCGTAGCCTTTATAAAATGGCTAAGAGGTTTAAAAGGGAAAAGGTCGATAGTAGCTTGTTCCACCACGGCCTGATCAGACTCATCGTTGTTCATCACTTAAATCTCCATGATGATAGCTGGCAAGATTTTATCTCTCAGAATGGTTTTTTTGATGCAAAGCCCATCCAAGTTGACAAGCCTGTGGTTAGTGTCACTAAGGTCAGGCCACCCGTGCCTTTCCATGCTCTCCTACCCTCTCCCAAACCCTTGGTCGACCCTGATGTCGACCTACTTGACGTCTTACCAGACAAGGTTGAGGTTGTTAGAAAGCCTGTGAGAAAAAAGGCCAAAGGAAACCCTACTATCGACGACAAAGGTAAAAAGAACACCTGACTTATCTCTAGACTGGCTAGGAATAAACCTAAACCTAATGCTGAGCAGAAGCCCATAGTCCTCAGTGAAGACTCGGACTTTGACATCGAACGCTTCCTAGCTAGTGAGTACCCTTACTCTCAAGGTTTGTGCCCCGAGCCACCCTATGATTTCGTTTCTAATCTACCCCCTTTCCTAAGAAACAATCCTAGCTACCCTGGGATCAAGCTATGCAACGAAACCCTCGGCGATGTAAACAAACCCTCACCTACATTTTCGAAGCCCAGACAGTCGTCATGTGATCAATGTGATATGTGGTTGGAATGATACTATATAGACGTTCCCTTACTTCAATCAAAGATCCAATCATTGGAAAACCAAGTTGCAGTGTTGACCAACCAAAGGGACAAGCTTCAAGCAAATGATAGGAACCAAAAAACCACTGGTTCCATCGTTTTTAGGAATGTCGAATCGGCTACAGCCGTCGTCAATTCCAAAATGTCATGATCAAGCTGTCTGCTCGTCATCTAGGTATGAATTTTGATATCAATTTCGTTTTATGAATGGCTAGGATTAATATAATGATTTGAGTTTTCAAATAGCTCTGTCTATTGTTCGAAATGACTCTGTTATTACCATATCAAAAAACGGTTATGTTGTTCATCCTGTAAATTGTTTTCGTTTTGCTAAAATTAAATGAAGTTTTGATTTGGTTACACGATTTAGTCATGCCTAGTTTAGCAATGGATTGGTTTTCACTTGGTTTAATTCGTTTGCCTGTTGGTTTGAGTTAACGAAATCAATGTTTCACTTTCGATTGGATTTTGTGTGTATATGATCGAAATAGAAGATTTTTATGCTAAAATTAGAGCACGACCATGTTTTGGTTTGATTGCGTTATGATTGGATTATATCAGCTTTGATTTTATGGTGTGATTTTGGAACAATTTCGTGAATTGAATTGTTATGAAATATAAATCTGTCCAACTCCAATTTGGAAAGAACGACTCTGTTTTGCATGGAAACGATATTCTCATTTAGCCTGTGTAAAAGATCTCTGCACCCGAATCATGGAACTATTCTGATTCACAACAATTGTATCAAACTCAAACTGTTCGATTCTCTCTTGATTTGATTGGGTTGTTGCATATTTTGAGGTTGCACGATTGCCTGTTTTGAGTTGGATTCGTATAAAAAATGGACGTGATGCTGCTCTGTTGACTTTAATTTTCAAAACGAGTTTGTTAACTCATATCGACTTATGTTATCTTTGTCGAATTCGTATGATGAAATTCGGTTAATAATTCATCCCGAAATGAATTGAAAAATGATTTCGTTGAATATCAATTTTGTCTGCCCCAATTAGCAATAACAAATGATTGGAAAACTCTTACAGATCCTGTTATCAACCGTTTGATTCCATTATCATTTCGTTTTGTGGTAATTTACACACCAGTTTTCATTTGATGGATCGTTGGTTTATGATTAATACAGTTATATCAATTTAAAAAATGGTCTTGTTGTTTTCGTATGGATTCGATCATGTTTCCTGTTGATGAGGCAGCATAAACGATTGCCTATGATTTTTTTAACTGTATCGATTGTAATTTGATATGAAAACGATTTCATTACTATTCCGTTTACCCGAATTTGTGACAACAAATTAAACAGAGTACATGCTTCTCTGTATTCGATTGATTGATCTTAGTATTGTTCGCTCTTAAATTAGCATAACAATTTTGATTTGAATGATACGTTCGACTTTCAAATAGCTATTAGATACTTGTTAATAGTTGAATTTAATTCTTTAAAGATTTGAATTGATTTTTATGCTGATTCTGTGTCTGATTTAGACCAGCTAAAGAATCGCAAGATTCTGTAGCTAGTCTATAGAATTAGATTTTTATCATTTTTATCAATAAAATATCCTCCTAACTTATCCATTTTTGCCACTTTTCAGGTACATTCGAATTGCATTGGGCGTGCTAGACAGTCTAGGAGATATTTATGTGATTCAGTTTTATTTTAGGTTCCTAGTTTAGTAAGACTTGGGATATCTTCCCAGATTTTCTGTAAATAGTTTTGATAACCTCTACAAGGATGTTTTTCCCTGTAGAAGGTCTTTAAATACTTATTATTTCTTGTAATAAGGATCATCCTCACTTGCGGGAGAACCAGGCTATGGATTTCTAATACAAACTGAGGCAAGAGTTGTTGTTTTGCTACAGATTTCACTTTCATAATATCAATCTTTTGTTTCAAGTTTATGCATGTCAGTTTGCAGTTGATTATAGACTACTTTAGCTATCGTAATCTTTTGCAGAATGATGTGATTTGATTAATGTGTTATCCATATCTGATCTCTTTCATTCTAAAAAGTACAACAATTACTTTGTTTTGGTTAATGAATGACAGATTTCTCTTCTTTGTTAATTGAAGCATTCTGTATAGATCTTTGCATGCAGATTTATCTAACTGTTAATATTTATAAATCATAAGATTGTTGTAGTTTTTATGTCTTGTTTGTCCTGTATAAGAAGATCACAGTAGCTTCTTGTTTATGAGAAGTTTGTAGATAATCCGGTGCGGTTTTACTCCCTCCGAACAACTGAGACAATCATCATACACAGGACAAACCTGGAGCTTTTCTTCAGGTTAGTTGTTATTTATTTAATAGTTTATTTGTTAGTATAATTTAAGTAGTTTAGTTAGATATATTTGTAGTTTAGATTAGTAGTTAGAGTTAGTATGTTAGTTGTTTAGTTTAGTTAGTTTTCAGTTTATTTCTTTTTCATAAAATTATAAAAATAAAAAAACAATAGCTCTCGTTGTCTTATGACAAAATATAAATGAGTTTTTCAGGTTTTCATTCAAATCTGTAAATTGTAAACATTGTACATTTTGTGAATAAGATTTATTTCTGTTAGTAGTTAGATATTTAATTTCTTAGAGTTATTATAGTATTAGATAGTAGATTGTATATAGAATAGTTAGATTTGTTTAGTTTGTTTTTTAGTTAATAATTAGATTAGTTTGTTAGTTTTTTTTAATAGTTAGTTTATTTAGATTAGTTAGTTTAGAGTAGTTTTCTTTTATTTTCTTAGGAATTAGATCGGCTAACGGAGCCGCTAAACCCGTCAGGGTGGTTCATTCCAAACAGCTTGGGTTATTAGACAACCCCGGACCAGTTCCACTCTCCCAGTTGACGGATGGTCAATTTAGCCCATCGACAAATGGCGCTAGAAGGAGGGCCTGAAATTAATTAATGGCATGAGGCGGTCGCAAGTCTCCTCCACCACCTAATTGCTCACCTATAGTGACTAGAAGTCATTCGAACGATAACATTCTCCCTCAAACAGCAACCACATCAACCGACGATCCACGGATCACAGTTGAGCCAGTAACCCCAAATCCTACAAGTGTTGACATACAAGAGATTGTCCGCCAATCTCTCATAAGAACACATAGTGCCTTAGCCCGTTTGAGGCAACCAAACCATCCGTTAGACCAACCTTTAGATTTCTCTGATATCAGAGAACAACTTGGAGGCACTAACCTTACTGTGAATCCTACAGATCCAGTCATCACTCCTGCTGCAGGAGGATCTGGAATACCTCCCTCACCACCTCCGTCATCTCCTTCCTCTTCTGGAGAAGATTCTTCTGACGAAGGCAGTTCCCCTTCTTAGCCTTCCACACCCACTACACCAATGGAAAACCAGAACAAACCTACTAGACCTTGGCTTGATCAGGATGTCATAGTTGTACCTAGAGCTCAACATCCTTTACCTAAACATCCAGAGAAATGGCTTCCCAAGTTTGACTCTGACTCAAAACAGATCGCTGAAGATCACATTAAAATTTTTATGTTAGCCATAAGACTCCGCAATGTTGAACATGAAGATTTAGTCTATAGGTTGTTCCCTTATACTTTCGAGGGAAATGCATCTACATGGTACTTTGTCCAGCAACCCCATACCATCGTGTCTTGGGAAAAGTTTGAGTCATGCTTTTTGGAAAAGTTCGGAGATGGTAAGCCTCTGGAAGTCCTAGTCATGGACCTTTCTAGCTTAAGAATGAACCCAAAAGAAAAAGTTAAAGACTTCAATCAAAGATTATTAACACTTAAAAACCGAATCCCTACTGATTCCATGCCTGCCGAGAGTCTTATAATAGCATACTACACTAAATCTTTGCATCAAAGTATAGCTATTTGGGTTAAACGATCTAAGAAAGCCACGTTGTTAGAAGACTTCGAGGAGGCCAGCCATATTGAAAAGGATATTCTTAGTCTTAAAGACTCTACTAGCAATGAAACTGAGACTAATTCTTCTTCCAAAAAGAAGATCGAAATCCTCCCCAGACGTACTCAAAGTAAAACACAACCTGAAAGCTCGGATTTAGAAAAATTAACTAAAGTTGTTCAAAAACTGTCAAATCAAGTTATAGACTTAAAAAGGTCTACCGAAGAAGTTTCCTCGAGAAAAGGACCTTACAAGCCCCTGTTCAGGAATCCTTTTCCCCCCAATCGACCTAATCTGACTACCTAAGGCCTTAATCTAGAAAGTCTGCAATACGCCCTTCAAACAATTCTAGAATCCCAAGATAACTTGATGCCTCCTGAGATTCCTGAGGAGGTAGTTGAACAAGAGACAGTTCAATAAGAAGAGTCTTCTCCAAACATTTTTGGACACTTCTCGGATAGCATCTTCCAAGCTAACTTCGAGACAGTACATCCCTATAATACTAGGAGTAAGACAGCCAACAAACCTTCTTCCGAAAACACTACAACTTCACCTCCAAAGCAATCTAAACCAACTGAGACTAAACAGAGTAATGTGAACCCCAACTTAGATTATGATGTAATCGAAGATCTTACAAAGTTAAGGGCTAACATTTCTATTTATGATTTATTGAAATTTCCATTTCTGCTACAAAAAATGTTACAAAATATCTCAGAGAACGGAAAAAATGGTAATTCAAGTGGTAACAAGGTTGTGCAGAACAAAGTGTCGCAGAAGACTTCCACTAAAAACAATCCTGATCCTCAAGATAAAGGAAGCCTTCCTGTAAATAATGTAAATAATGTAGATAAAGTAGCTTTAGAAACTGCGAGTAAAAAGCCGCAAGCTACCACTCTTAGTACTCGCAAAAAAGTACCTCCATTTTTTTTAACCTTCAAAATCTTTAATAGAAATGTGCACAATTGTATGGTAGACTCAGGAGCGTCATCCAATGTGATGCCATGGTCTGTATGCCAAAAGATTAACGTTGAAGTTGAACCCTCCACCTTAAAAATCATACAACTTGATCGAACCAATGTTAAAGTTGTAGGCGAACTAAAGAATGTGCTTATAAGATTATCATCTAACCCCAAGGTTCATCAAGTCATTGATATTATTGTTGTGGATATTCAAGAAGTCTATGGTTTGTTTTTAAGCAGGGACTGGTCGGAGCAGCTACATGGTCATTTTGCGATAGATTGGTCTCATCTATGGCTTCCAGAGAACGACAAGCCCAACAAGATCAAAGTAAATCGTGAGCGCTACCTTAAGTTCATGGTCACAGATTTGAACGATACCAACGAACCATTTACACCTTCTACTGATTCACCCAAAGTACAAAGAATGGACACCATCTTTGGCAATTTCATGGCCGAGGCTTCAACTATCATCAATCCAGAACAGCAGTCCGAGATTGTAGCATATGTGCAGCCAACAGCTTCTACGCAACGGTCTCATGTACCCGATGGAAATCAAATTTGGTCTCTTTATTTTGACAGGTCAAAGTCCAAAGAAGGAGATGGTGCGGGCTGCGTCATTATCGATCCGGCTGGTAACAAAACATTGATTTCATGTAGGTTAGAATTTGAATGTACTAATAACACTGCAAAATATGAGGCTCTATTGCAAGGTCTCAGAAAATCTCTAGATATGAACATTCAAAATTTAACCGTCTTTGGCGACTCCAAAATAGTGGTTAGACAGGTAAAATATTCTATCCACTATCTGTCTCCGCATCTAAAAAGCTACCAATCCGAGGTATGGAATTTAATGAATAAATTTGCTTCTTTCAATATAAATTTTATTCCCAGATTGAATAACTCTGAAGCAGATTTATTAGCTAATGTAGCTTCTAAAATTCTTCCTGCAGAAGGCTTGTCCCCAGACGCATTCTCCGTCGATCTATTGTTCAAACCATCTGTTCCCAACAACATCACGAATTGGAGAGTCTTTAACGACGATCAGCAGATTATTAACTTCCTTCACATGGAAGAAACTTTTCAAGGCATGATGATCGACGAATGCACTCACGATGACAATTTGCACGATTTCACAGTAATACCAGATCCGAGAACTCCTGAATCTTCATCGGAGATGGTAAACTCGATCCCTAAATCTGTAGTTAGATTAGAGAAGTTTTATTATCTTCAAGATAAATTCAAAAAGTCGATCAACTGTAAAACCAATAGTTCCTCGTTATCATACGAACAAGTGAACTTAGGAACTAATGAAAATCCTCAGTGCATTAATCTAGGGGT
This sequence comes from Picea sitchensis, assembly GCA_010110895.2. Lineage (NCBI taxonomy): Eukaryota > Viridiplantae > Streptophyta > Pinopsida > Pinales > Pinaceae > Picea > Picea sitchensis. The sequence goes on from SNQJ01S0044891.1 coordinate 79,999, forward strand.
AGGATGTTCTGAACAAGAAAAAGTCGCATTCATTAAATTGTTCAAAGAATTTAAATATGTGTTTGCATGGACGTATGATGACCTTAAAATGTTCGACCCTAATATCATACAACATGTCATTCCTATGAAGCCCCAAAACTTACCCTTTCAACAAAAACTGAGGAAAATTCACCCTAAGCTCGAATTGACCGTTCAAAAAGAATTGACTAAGCTCCTAAACACTAAGATAATTTTTCCTGTTAGGCACACTCAATGGGTTTCTAACCTTGTCCCAGTCCGGAAGAAAAGTGGGGAAATCCGACTCTGCGTCGATTTTCGGAACCTCAATAGAGTGTCTGATAAAGACAACTATCCTGTCCCACCCATGGAACAGATCCTTCAACAGGTATCTGGTTCTGAGAGGCTATCCTTACTGGATGGTTTCTCGGGGTACAACCAAGTCCTGATGTCTCCCCCAGACCAACTTAAAACTACCTTCCGTACCCCGTGGGGCACTTATGCTTATCGAAAAATGCCCTTTGGATTGATTAATGCTGGTGCCACTTTCCAGAGAGCAATGGACATTACTTTCCAAGGCTTAATCAATCAGTCCATCATAGTTTACTTAGATGACATTACTGTATTCTCTAAAGATAAAACTGATCATCTAGCTCATTTACGAGCCGTTCTACAACGATGTCGTAAATATGGAATCTCCTTGAATCCTAAAAAATCCATCTTTGCAGTAGAACAGGGTAAACTCTTGGGATTTATTATATCAAACGAGGGGATGATTATCGACCTCGAAAGGACTCAATCCATCGGGAAGCTTCCCCCTCCTACATCTAAGAAATCTATGTAGTCTTTCTTAGGCCAGATTAACTTTGTGAGAAGATTTGTCCCCACCTTCTCCGAAATGGTCAGACCTTTGCAGAACCTAATTAAGAAAGATACCCATTATCATTGGGGACCCTCAGAAAATCAAGCTTTTAATGCAATAAAGAAGGCTATAATAGATGCTCTGTCTCTCATGAGCCCCAATTTTTCTCAATATTTCACACTCTACACTTTTTCTTCTGACTGCTCCTACGCTGCAGTCCTAACCCAAAAGAATGACGAGAACAACGAAGTACCCATTGCCTTTATGAGCTCTGATTTCAAAGGTACAAAACTAAATTACCCTGCAGTAGATCGGAAAGCCTATGCTGTTTTCAAAGAAGTCAAGCATTTCCGGTCCTATCTTTTGAAGTCAAGGACGAAAGTTATTGTCCCTTACCCAGCCATCAGAAACCTGTTAGTGCAGAAGGAACTAGGAGAGAAGAGGGCTAACTGGGTCACCTCCTTGCAGGAGTATGACTTAGAAATCACCCCAGCTTAGATATTCAGAGGCCAAGGTTTATGCAAGTTAGTTGCTAACTCAGTAGCAGGACAGCAAGAAGAAAGCGATACGTCAAACCTAGGACAACACAATCAAAACGCAATTTGTTGCGCACAAAACCCTGTCAGTCCTTGGTATGACGATATAAAATTCTGTCTTGAACATGGGTCAGCTCCCCGTCACTTGGACCCTACTAAAAGAAGAGCGTTGAGATTAAAGTCTTCTTCCTTTCATTTGGTTAATGGTATCCTGTTTCATCAAAGTTTTGACGGTGTACTGTTGCGCTGTCTTGAAAAAGACGAAGCAGAAAAATTCTTGCTAGAGTTGGATGAAGGAGAAGTTGGTGGTCACTTCGGTGGTGACACCACTGCCCATAAGGTTTTGAGAGCCATCTATTACTGGACCATGCTTTTTAGAGACGCCCATGCTTTATGTTGTAATTGTATCATTTGTCAGAAGGCATCAGGGCAGTTAGAAAAACTAGCCTTTCCTTTGCAGCCCATTTCAGTAGAATTTCCTTTTCAGTAGTGGGGCCTTGATATCATAGGTCCAATCAACCCCCCGTCCTCACAACAACACAAGTTTATTGTGACAGCCAAAGACTACTTTACCCGATGGTCTGAAGCCACTGCGTTAAGAACCGTCAACACCAGTCAGGTAATTTCCTTTCTAAATTCGAACATTATCACTCGTTTTGGTATCCCTGACTGTTTAGTATTTGACAATGCTTCTTACTTTTCCTCTCTTGAGATGAGCGAGTTCTCTTTGGAAAAAGGAATTAAATTGAAGTATTCTACTAGCTATTACCCCCAGGGAAATGGATTGGCAGAATCAACAAACAAGAACTTGATTAAAATCATCAAGAGAACGATGGCTAAAAATCACAAAAAATGGCACAATGCACTGTTGAACGCACTGTGAGATGATAGGGTAACACCAAAAATTGTTGTAGGTAACTCCCCCTTTTTTCTCGTTTATGGAAGGGAAGCAATTCTACCACCTCACATTCTTCTTCCTTCACTACAGTTGTCATAGAAAATCCAAGAAGAAGATTGTCCCCCTTTGGAAACCGGATTAACGCTTTGATGAAGCTAGAAGAGGTAAGAGCCCAAGCTAAACGTAAGTTAGATCAACATCAACTATTGGTTAAAATATGGTTCGATTCTAACTTTGCTTCTGATAGGAATTTTGAAGTGGGTGACCTCGTCTTGAAATGGGACAAACCACATGAGGGAAAGGGAGAGCACACAAAATTTCAAAATTTATGGCTTGGACCGTTTCTAATTACTGAAAAGTTGGGTCCTAGTTCTTTTTTATTGCAAAATTTGGAAGGACAGCCCGACACCTATCCGGTGAATGGCCAAGCCTTCAAAGGATACTTTGCATGATAACAACCCTTGTATACTATGTACATATTTTGCTTTTGTTTGCTTTTTTCGTTTTCTTTTTGTTTTGATTTCTCCTTTGAGTTTATCAGTTTGTGTTTTTGAAGATACACATACCTGTATACTGATCTATTCAGAAAAAGAAAACAGAAAATTCTTTTGCTGAAATAACTACTAAGAAATTTGTATAAACATCAAATGTATACTTCTAAAATTTATATTTGTGTTGGCAAAAAGTCTGTTGTTTGAAAGGAGTTAACTGATTTCGATCTCTGAGTAAAGATTGTCATGATCATCTATTATATTTTTACGTTGTCCCTATTCCTTAAGGGAATGACTCATAAGATGTCTCCCTGCCTTTGGAAGTTGTTTTTGTAAATAAAACATCTCTAGATCTTAATAAAGGATAGTTCTAAAAAATTCTGATGAGGTCTGAAAAAATATGTTAAAATATTATGATTTTCAGCGTCACCCCGCTCAACTATATATTTGAATAAAAAAACAAAATAAATCAATAATAGAGCTGTGGGAAGTGCTTGTAAACTCATCGGGATGTTGAACAGGTCTGCTGGCAGCAGGTAAATGCATGCATGACGCCAAGACAACTTCGTCGGGGTACTGAACAGGCCCGCTGGCAGCGAAGCAATGTCGGGTATATGAAAATTTGCAAATAAGAAACCTCTTAATGTCCTTGATTCTGATCTGGAACTTCTTGGCAGGATACAGACGTCAGAGTGGGTTAAATGGAAACCCTGTCGAGGCTATGGACGCCTGCTGGCAGTAGTGGCTTTGTCAACAGTATTCAAGATTTTATCTTTAATATCGTGAATCGCTAGTCTTAAAACTGTTATCTGTTTTCATCTTTTAAAACACTGCTGGAATAGTTGGTTAATGATGATGTTTACACGATTTTCTGGTTATTATTTTTGAGTTGGAATTATCTTTGCTGTCCTCATCTGAATTTGTTCTTTTGGCAGAGATAACTGCTTCTACCAGTGTGTCGCCATTGTTGGAAGCCAATTCACATTTTTCCACTGTCTCATAAGCTACCTACACCAATGTTTCACAAACCTCAATTTTTTGTCGCAATTCTCAAATGAAATGACACTTTTATTTTTGCGTTATTTCCACACTTGCCTTCGTTTTTGTTTTCACGACTGTAAGTGTGAAAACTTGGTCTTTCAAAGTCGCATTAAAATCATTATGGAATTGTCGTTATCAATCTCGATGATATGCCCATTGCATTTACATTTTACTTATCATTATGCAGTTGGGCAAAAGACCTTTCGATCTGTACTCATTTGACATTCTTGATTTGATTGTGTGATTTTGTTTCATTGAGTTTTTGATACATTGGGGATTGTGCTTACATGTTCTTTGATTGATCTACTTGGCATAATGGTTTCATAAAAATACATAGGTGTTATGGTTAAACCCTTGATATATATCATTTAATATGACACCTAGTTCATGTTATCAAAATACATTGGCGCATTAGTCAAAACATGGGTATTGGTTTCGACTTTGTATGTTTTAAAACTATGGCATAACGTTTTCTTGCGTGAATGCTTTATCCACTAATCAAAGGTTTTGATTGATTGAAATGGCATAGTTGTAACACATATGCGTTGTGATTTGAATAGTTGGAAGCGTCGGCGGTTGTACCATATGGTAATGACTATTCTGCATGGCCAGCAAATAGCTCCACCACCTTCGCACGATGTCATTAATGTTACTCTTATCCCTGTTTCACCTCTTTTAGCTCGGGTAAGCCTTCAGGCATTTTGTTCCTGTGTATGCTGCATTCAAACCCTGGCTCGTTCACCGTGTGCTTGGCTCCATGGCACCAGTGGTGCGAATTGAGCCTAACGGTAGCCAAGCCTTGCTATTGTTCGACAATGCCTGGAAAGACTTATAGGATAGCGGTTGGCTCATGTTCGTGCAGAGGTTTGAGGGTTTTAATCTATTTGTTGCACAACAGTTCGCTCTAACTTTTGATGGCTGTAGAGCCAAAGTTGGTGACATTCAGCTCGAAATTAGTGAAGAGTTTATCATCTTTACCACAGGGTTAGCATCCATGAGCCAGTGTTGGTTCAAAAACTATAAAGTTGAGGAGGTTCCATGGCCACTACTATTCATCTCATGAAAGGTCACATCCTGTGATAGAGGTATGCTGATTTCCACGCTTAAACCAAGATGGCATGACCTTTTGATGGTGGTTAAACAATTCGTGACCTGTGAAGGTCGGTTTGGGATAGTTTTTCTTTATCACCTTCGTTTGTTAATGAATTTTATGGGTTATCCATTGAATATGCCATTCTATTTCCAGCGTAGCCTTTATAAAATGGATAAGAGGTTTAAAAGGGAAAAGGCCAATAGTAGCTTGTTCCACCACGACCTGATCAGACTCATCGTTGTTCATCACTTAAATCTCCACGGTGATAGCTGGCAAGCTTTTATCTCTTGGAATGGTTTTGTCGATGCAGAGCCCATCCAAGTTGACAAGCCTGTGGTTAGTGTGATTAAGGTCAGGCCACCCATTCCTTTCCATGCTCTCCTACCCTCTCCCAAACCCTTGGTCGACCCTGATGTCGACCTACCCGACGTCTTACCAGACAAGGTTGAGGTTGTTAAAAATCCCATGAGAAAAAAGGCCAAAGGAAACCCTACTGTCGACGACAAAGGTAAAAAGAATGCCCGACTTATCTCTATACTGGCTAGGAATAAACCTAAACCTAATGCTGAGTAGAAGCCCATAGTCCTCAATGAAGAATCAGACTCTGACATTGAATGCTTCCTAGCTAGTGAGTACCCTTACTCTCAAGGTTTGTGCCCCGATCCACCCTATGATTTCGTTTCTAATCTACCCCCTTGCCTAAGAAAAAATCCTAGCTACCCCGGGATCAAGCTACACAACGAAACCCTCAACGATGTAACCAAACCCTCACCTGCATTTTCGAAGCCTAGATAGTCGTCATGTGATCAATGTGATATGTGGTTGGAACAATACTATATAGACGTTCCCTTACTTCAATCGAAGATCCAATCATTGGAAAACCAAGTTGCAGTGTTGACTAACCAAAGGGACAAGCTTCAAGAAAATGATAGGAAGCAGAAAACCACTGGTTCCATCATTTTTAGGAATGTCGAATCGGCTACAGCCGTCGTCAATTCCAAAATGTCATGTCAAGCTGTCTGCTCGTCATCCAGGTATGAATTTTGATATCAATTTCATTTTATGAATGGCTAGGATTAATATAATGATTTGAGTTTTCAAATAGATCTATCTATTGTTTGAAATGACTCTGTTATTACCATATCAAAAAACGGTTATGTTGTTCATCCTGTAAATTGTTTTCATTTTGCTAAAATTAAATGAAGTTTTGATTTGGTTACACGATTTGGTCGTGCCCAGTTTAGCAATGGATTGGTTTTCACTTGGTTTAATTCATTTGCCTGTTGGTTTGAGTTAACGAAATCAAGGTTTCACTTTTGATTGGATTTTGTGTGTATATGATCTAAATAGAAGATTTTTATGCTAAAATTAGAGCACGACCATGTTTTGGTTTGATTGCGTTATGGTTGGATTATATCGGCTTTGATTTTATGGTGTGATTTTGGAACAATTTCATGAATTGAATTGTTATGAAATATAAATCTGTTCAACTCCAATTTGGAAAGAACGACTCTGTCTTGCATGGAAACGATATTCTCATTTAGCATGTGTAAAAGATCTCTGTGCCCGAATCATGGAACTATTTTGATTCACAACAACTGTATCAAACTCAAACTGTTCGATTCGCTCTTGATTTGATTGGGTTGTTGCATACTTTGAGGTTGCACGATGCATGTTTTGAGTTGGATTCGTATAAAAAATGGACGTGATGCTACTCTATTGACTTTAATTTTCAAAACGAGTTTGTTAACTCAGATCAACTTATGTTATCTCTGTCGAATTTGTATGATGAAATTCGGTTAATAGTTCATCCCGAAATGAATTGAAAAATGATTTCATTGAATATCAATTTTGTCTGCCCCAATTAGCAATAAAAAACGAGTGGACAACTCTTACAGATCCTGTTATCAACCGTTTGATTCCATTATCATTTCGTTTTGTGGTAATTTACACACCAGTTTTGATTTGATGGATCATTGGTTTATGATTAATACAATTATATCAATTTAAAAAATGATCTTGCTGTTTTCGTCTGGATTTGATCGTGTTTTCTGTTGATGAGGCAGCATAACCGATTGCCTATGATTTGTTTAACTGTATCAATTGTAATTTGATATGAAAACAATTTCATTACTATTTCGTTTACCCGAATTTGTGACAAAAAATGAAACAAAGTACATGCTTCTCTGTATTCGATTGATTGATCTTAGTATTGTTCGCTCTTAAATTAGCATAACGATTTTGATTTGAATGATACGTTTGACTTTCAAATAGATATTAGATACTTTTTAATAGTTGAATTTAATTCTTTAAAGATTCGAATTGATTTTTATGCTGATTCTGTGTCTGATCTAGACCAGCTACAGAATCACAAGATTTTGTAGCTAGTCTATAGGATTAGTTTTTTATCATTTTTATCAATAAAATATCCTCCTAACTTATCCATTTTTGCCACTTTTCAGGTACATTCGAATTGCATTGGGCATGTTGGACAGTCTAGGAGATATTTATGTGATTCAGTTTTATTTTAGGTTCCTAGTTTAGTCAGACTTGGGATATCTTCCAAGATTTTCTGTAAACAGTTTTGATAACCTCTACAGGGATGTTTTACCCTATAGAAGGTCTTTAAATACTTATTATTTCTTGTAATAAGGATCATCCTCACTTGTGGGAGAACCAGGCTATGGATTTCTAATACAAACTGAGGCAAGAGTTGATGTTTTGCTACAGCTTTCGCTTTCATAATATCAATCTTTTGTTTCAAGTTTATGCATGTTAGTTTGCAGTTGATTATAGACTACTTTAGCTATCGTAATCTTTTGCAGAATGATGTGATTTGATTAATGTGTTATCCATATCTGATCTCTTTCATTATAAAGAGTACAACAATTACTTTGTTTCGGTTAATGAATGACATATTTCTCTTCTTTGTTAATTGAAGCATTTTGTATAGATCTTTGCATGCAGATTTATCTAACTGTTAAGATTTATAAATCATAAGATTGTTGTAGTTTTTATGTCTTGTTTGTCCTGTATAAGAAGAGCACAGTAGCTTCTTGTTTACGAGAAGTTTGTAGATAATCCGGTGCGATTTTACTCCCTCCGAACAGCTAAGACAATCATCATACACAGGACAAACCTGAAGCTTTTCTTCAGGTTAGTTGTTATTTATTTAATAGTTTATTTGTTAGTATAATTTAAGTAGTTTAGGTAGATATATTTGTAGTTTAGATTAGTAGTTAGAGTTAGTATGTTAGTTGTTTAGTTTAGTTAGTTTTCAGTTTATTTCTTTTTCATAAAATTATAAAAATAAAAAAACAATAGCTCTCGCTGTCTTATGACAGAATATAAATGAGTTTTTCAAGTTTTCATTCAAATCTGTAAATTGTAAACATTGTACATTTTGTGAATAAGATTTATTTATGTTAGTAGTTAGTATTTAATTTCTTAGAGTTATTATAGTATTAGATAGTAGATTGTATATAGAATAGTAAGATTTGTTTAGTTTGTTTTTTAGTTTTAAGTAGATTAGTTTGTTAGTTTGTTTTAATAGTTAGTTTTAGTTAATAATTAGATTAGTTTGTTAGTTTTTTTTAATAGTTAGTTTATTTAGATTAGTTAGTTTAGAGTAGTTTTCTTTTATTTTCTTAGGACTTAGATCGGCTAATGGAGCCGCTAAACCCGTCAGGGTGGTTCATTCCAAACGGCTTGGGTTATTAGACAACCCCAGACTGGTTCCACTCTCCCAGTTGACGGATGGTCAATTTCGTCCGTCAACACCTATGTACCTCCATAATGGAATTTTTAAATGCCTGTTGTTCAGTCTCTTTAGCTTCTTCACTCACCTGCGTTTGAGAAAGAAGGAAAAGTTCTTGCTCTTCCAGAGTGAGGAAAATAGCTCCGTTATCATGAATGCCCATGAGGTTTGTGTGTGTGTCCTCCAATTCTTCAATTACCTCTTCTCCTTAATCGGAATAATTTTCCTGTAGGGGTGGTCTGATCTGTTGGTTAGGACCCCTCTATTCTCTTTGATCTCTGGGATCTCTCTACCTGATTTTAGGAGGATTTCTTTTGAAGTTAGGATTCTGAATTTGTGGAGCAGGTTGATTTTCTCTAGGAGGATTTCTTTTGGATATAGTAAGTCTCTCCATCATCCTTTCCATTTCTCTAGCTAAGGAATCCAACTTGGCGTCAGAAGAAGATGTGGAAGGTTCTTCTTTAATCGTGACTCTCCTTTCGGTCCTCTATCATGCCCTTTTAGCCAACAGGTTGGCCTCCACACTTATCGCACTTTTCTGCATGTCTTCCAGGGTGGTGGAGTTTCTTTCTCTTAATTGATATGACATATCAGCGTCGAAACCATCGGGGAATTTTATCAACGCCAAACCTTGTGGAGGTTTAATATCGGCTAGAATCGCATTGTATAGATTGTTGAAGCGGATGTAGTAATATTGTACTATCTCACCTTGATTGCTTCTGATGTTTTCGTATGCTGACAAGATTTGGAGAGGATTTTTCTTTACCTCCCATCTGTCTAGAAAACTTCTTTGAAACGCTCTAAGGTTGAGCACTGAGGCAACACGTAAGCCTTTGTACCATTTCTTAATGTCACCGGTCAAACTCTGTGCAAACAATCTCATTTGAACGTCAGCTTCATCTACTTCCTGCAGGTCAAAATAGTCATTAATTTTATCAATGTGTTGTTGTGCGTTCAAGGGCCCTATTCCATCGAACTGTGGGAGTCTCGTTTGATAATCCTGGGGCATAGCATGTAAAGGTGCGGCCAACACCAAGGGAGCATATCTAGCTACCATGATAGGTGGAGGAGGCGGGACAACAACCTGGATGATAGGTGGGGAGCTGACAGAAGACGAGGATGAGGAGGGGCTTGCTGGCACAGAGTGAGCGATTTGAGGTTTTGTAGTGGGAGATAGTATTTCAGGGGTCTGGGGTTGCAGGATTTTTGGGTCTAAAATGATTTCAGTCACAAAGCTATCAAATTTCGTTCTAAATAGGCTTTGTTCGAAAATGGTGTCAAAGTCGAGATATTGAAGGGAAACGAGTTCCTATGGGAGAGAAAAGGACTTGTGAAGGAGACTATGACTCCATGAACCTTCTGCAACAGTTTTCTTTCTAAGTAAATTTTCTGGATTATCAATTGCTATTGCAGGTTCTGGGTCTGGGTGAGATCGAGTATAAGCTCTTTTAGGAGCCAGATTTTTAATTTTTATATATCTTTTTTAGTTTTATGAGTCCTAAATTAATACGTACAAGCTTTTAACAACCTCTAAACATTATTTATTTCTCAGATTTGCAATTTTTTCAGAAACAAAGTTTTCTTCTAGGGAAAAAGAAAACGTGGGGTTGAAAATTTGTTCATTCCCCAGTGGAGTCGCCACTATGTAAACGCTCTGTAAATTCCCAGAGGTTGTCAGAGTAGAAGAAATTTACAAGAGGTAACTTTATCCAATCACTTAGAAACTGGAATCTATCCCTACTAGTTTATGAGAGGGATCTCTTTGTATTATTTAGCTATGTTCTAACTTTAAGATTTTAGGCTAGTTATATAAAATAAAATAAGACTGAAAAGTTTTGATGTTTTTGTTAAGTTGGATGAAAAGGGTTTACGCCTTCGTTGGGCTATGGGGTCTGTATTATAAAGGTAGATATCCAAACAGAAAATAAAAGATTCTTTTCATAGGGAACAATAATGGATTCAATGGATTATTTAGCAGTAAAGTGATGGATAGCAAAAAAGATGAGAATATCAATTAAAGCAAAGAAGCATTTAAGAATTTCTTCATTGTAATATTAGAAAGATAAACATAAAGATCTTTCAAAGCTGAAACATGGTATACAAAGATAAATCCTGCAACATGCGTTACTTTTAAAGGATTAGATTGGAAAACAATATGACAACTAAGATAGAAGAACATTCAACATAGAAGAGAAAACATCACCAATGAATAACAGATGAGAATCTTGTGAAACATCTCTTTGTATTACAGGAAGATATCTTGAAAAAAATTACAGTATTTGTAGCTTGTAGGGTGTAAAGATCAACCCTCAGTACTTCAAAGTTTGAAGTATTTATAATCGAAATTACATATGATCCTATCATTAAAGATCAGGACGTGGAAAATCTAAATTTAGCTAACTATCTTAACAAGATACAAAAATTTAGGAACTGTTTGATGATGTGTTGAAACTTCATGCTGATTTCTGGGGTGAACCATTGGTGAAGCCTCTACATGACCTTGTCTGATTGGATAGCTGACTAGGCTTGGAAACCTCATCGACTACTTGATCAGATTGCAAAGCTATTCCCATCGAAGGTGGCTGGGAACGACGACTTTGAGTAATCTTCGGTATACTTCATCCATCTCCGTGTAATTGGAAAAAGTTGGCTTGATGATGAAGATGTACCGGATCTCATGTTGTATGTTGATGTCTAACTGTAAAGCATTTAAGAATGCCTTGCCCATGATACTGCCTTTTATTCCTGAGAATTTTGAGCTATCCTTAGCCACAGTGGCTAGTTTCTTTTTGTAATCAGCAAGCGTCATTAACTTGTCATTTGTAACTCTCAAACCAAGAAGGCCTTTCTTCTGTAGAGCTTCGATCTTGCTGAAAAATCTTTGCACTCCTGTGTCCATGGTCTGGACCTTTTCCTCCAGCTGTAGCATCAGTCCTCTCTTGGTCAGGACCCTCTTGACCTAAAGGATGGTCTCTGTCCTATATTCAATCTTCAAATCCTCTAGCTCCTCTCTGGTTTGGAATTCAAAAATTTGATGATCTCAGCAACTTCTATGGGCATCTCTCCTAGTTCTGCTCTTATCTTCTCGATAGCCTGCTGACTTCTTTGCACCAGCTCGTTTTTCTCGAACATGATTTGTATCATCAGCCATATTTCATCACGGACTTGGTGATATCCATCTAGACACTTTATTTGACCTCAGCAAGTGTTTTTCCCACCACTGTTTTCTTTTGAAGCTATTGCAATTCCTGTTTAATCTTGTCTGAAGTTTGTTTGTCGTTGGAGTAGCTACTTTGGAAGGAAGATTTGAGTTCCTGAAGGTTCTCAATCTCCTTTTTTAAGTCTGCTAATCTCTGTCTCTTGCAAATTCATCTCTTCCATGGATTTATCCAATTCAACTATTTCCCCCAGAGTTGTTAGTGGAGTTGCCAAGGGAATTTCTACTACAGATGTTGTGCTCACTCCTGTGAGTGGAACTGCACTAAGTGGAATGACTTCCATGGGCTTTGACTGCTCCTCTTTCACTAGTTTTTCTAATTTCGCTTCCATTTCCTTCAACTATGCATTATGCTCCATGATCAGCTTGAGCATCTCATCCTTTTCCCCTTCTGTCTCCGTTATTTCCTTTTCCTGTGAATCTTCTGTTGGTGGCAGTTTCAACTGTTTCCTCAGAGATTCTATATTGACATTTTTCTTTTTGAGCATCTCCTCAACTTCTTTCACATTCAAGGGATCATATCCGATCTTGAGGACCAGTTCTTCCAACGTCTTAATCCTATTATCCCTAGAAAAGGATGATATTTTTTCTAAATTCAACTGCGTTTGGACATTGCTCAGAGATACCTGTAACTTGGAGGCAGCAGTAGAAGCATTTGCCAATGTGGAGAAAATAATTTCTCCAGTTTTCTTGTGCAGATCCATTTGATTAGCTAGATGCACATTTTTAGTCTGAAATTCGAATGTTTCCCTTTTGTAATCGGTGATTACTTTTGGGTATGGCACATGTTCTTGCAAAAACGCCATGTGCATTATACCCTTCTCAGTGTCGAATGAAGACAACAGTCTGTGTTGTGCAGTTGATGTTTTCTTTCAGGACTGGACATACATGCTACTGGTCAGTGTCTAATGTTTCTTTTTGATCAAATCATACTTCTAAAAAATACTCAATTTTGGTCTTGTTTTGCTCGGCTGGTTGACTGTTGGAGTACCTGTAGGCTTCTTGGGCAACACTGTAGTCATGATTTTTCTGTTGCTTGTACTAAGGAGAGACCGATCAACCTCCATAGTTGTAGTGGATTGAATTCCCTTTTCACCAGCCGTGTCAGGTGCCTAACTGGTTTTTGGCCTCTTGGTGTGTAATTGGAACTCTTCAGATGATACTTCAGTGATGGAAGGTGAAGTGTCCTTCCTAGGCCTTTTCTCCTTGGGAATGTGTGGTGTATTCGTCTGTGATATAATGACCGAAAGTTCCTACTGTTCTGTCTCAACCAGAGTGTTTGGCTCCCATTTTGTCTGGTTGGTGAACTTCTCTATCTCAGGCCTGGATGTATGAACATATGGGATATTCTTATTTTTAATCCTCATCTCTGAAATTATCTCACATGGATCATAGTTCCATGTGAAACTAACAAAAAACTTCATTTCTTTTAGCAATCTATCTGCTTCCTCCTCGACACCTCGGCTATTACAGATGAAAGACCCAATCTGCCCTTTGATTTTGAGCTACTGCTTCTTCTTTAGAGACACAAAATGTATGTCATATGAATTAATCATTTGTCTTATGTATTCCAGGGAAAATATCCTCACAAGCAGATATTTGGGCAAGTTGTATGAAGCCAATTCACACCCATACACTATGATCTCTGTGTGGTCTTGGTACAGGTACCAGTCTCCCATTTTTTCAAGGTATGAGAGGTGTAGGATCCTCTGAATCTCCTCGTTTATTCTAGTCTTGGGTCTGCCACTGAGCATGCTCACCACTGGGTGGTAGAACTGCTCAATGAACTGCTTGAAACTGAATTTTGAAGAGTTTTGTCTAAGTAGTGAAGTCCATGATGTTACTGCCTACGACCTCCCATCATTATCCATATTCCGCATTGAAAATGAAAATTTGTCCGCTTGGAAGAAAATGAACATGTAAGCCAGTATTGAGGAATACTGGAACATGCCTTCCGTGGAGAAATTTGAGAATTTCTCATGAATGTTGTTCGCCAGGAAAGTGTTGTAGTCGAACTGAGTGGTGGGTTTCTCATTTGTGGAGAAGATGGATAGAAAACCCAATATGGGTTCATCCACCCATTGATCCGAAAAATACCCAAGCAGGGTGCAGAGCAATGAGATGACCTAGTTTCCCTTCACTGAGAATAGGGATGAAGGATACACATGATTTTTAGTGGGGAGCTAAGCAGCCTGTGGGAGAAAAAGCTTGAAAATCTGAGCTCTTTGGGGAAATGATAATTTCTGGTATAGTTCTGTGATGATTTCAAGGTTGAAAGGTGAGGCGGATTCGGCTCTAGGTATCTACATCATCTAATCAATGGTTTCAGGTGTGATGAGGAAAATAATTTCTCCTAATGAAGACACTATGGCTCTCTGGTTGGGGAGGTAATGATCCTGGCATTTAAGGGAGAATTCAAGGAAATCGTGAACCTAGGGGAAAAGATACAGGCGAAGGTTTGACTCCTAGAGCTTGATTTCGTCACTTTGGTCCAAGAAAATGTCCTTTAGCCATGATTGTAAATCTATGAAGTCGAACTTGCATCTGGTGTCTACGATTAAATGGTCTTTGTCGGCCAGAGGGATCCTATCAAAGTCGATAGGAGGCAGGAGGAAAGGATTTTCCTCGGCCTCTGTTTTCTTTGATTTTGGCACCATTACTGTAACAATACCTGCAAGTAAAACACAAAAGGTTAGAGGGGATGACTGTGAATTTGGGTGACTGACTGTAATGGAGAGGAAAACAGGGAAAAAATCTCTGGTGAAGCGACAGGGTAAATGATGAGGGAATGAAGGGTGAAGGTATTTTTGAGCAACTTCATACCCGTTGGGCGCGGGAGATAAGTCAGCAGGTTAATGAATAAGTTAGCCAGTAATAAATGGACAATGGGTCATTTAGAGCGTGAGATGGCAGGTGACAATGACTGAAGAATACGGCTGGGTGACGTGGAAAGTATTGATTGAGGGAAGTTTCCATGGTGAAGGGACTCGTAACGGGTGAATAGGGGAAAGGACTGACAAAGTTATGAGACGTAACCCTTAGGGAAAGAGGTGGAAAATGACGTCATGGGGTGACGGGGTATGTCAGACAGTAATAAACGATGGGATTTGGAACCAATGAATTCCTACCATGTATAGATAAAGGGCCCACCAGAAAACATTCCATTCTACCCCCCCCCATCTATTAAAAATAGAACGGTCGGGGGGGGTCCGAAAAACACCATCAGCCATCGATTTGCGTGCTTTCTTCTCGATCGTAGATTTGTGCGCAATGTTTAAACAACATTCTAGACCCCCCCCTACCATTAAAAGTAGAAAGGTCAGGGGGGGTCCGGAATCCAATCTCAGTCGTTGATGAAGGCACTGGCGCCTCAGCCGTTTATATGGGGCCTTCATTATCTCTTATTCCAGACCCCCCCTCCCCCACTGTTAAATGTAGAACGGTCGGGGGGGTCTGGAAAGACTTGTCAACCATAGATCTGGGTGCCCACTCTCCATCCATTCATCTATGTGTGATCTTTATTCGGTGAGTGCAAAATCATATTTGCTTGAAAACTTAGGATAAGTGCGTTTTGTGGGTTTGCCCAAGCTTTCCCTGTCTTTATCATCATGGGGGGTTAAACATCAAGCCTTTAAACCTCAAAGATATGGTTCAACATTGATCATCATGCTTGTTTTATTGAGATAAAGCAAACTACCCTATGCTCTAACTTGATTACCTATGACAATTAGCCCAGATTAAATTGTTGGGCTAAGAAATTACTCTATCTTGGGGTTATCTGACCAAGATTAGGCAGTTTGGTCAAATTTATTCACTAGCTAACCTAAATCACCTGGCTAAGATTAAACAGTTTATCCAAGATTATTCACTACTCCTATCAACATCAATTTAAAAGAACTTGGCTATGCTTGAACGGTATGAACCAAATCATCGTTATTGCATGGGGCTCTATTGAATTTATTTTATGCCCTCTTTTATTCTTTTTCTTTCTTTTCTTTTTCTTTTTATTTCTCTTTTTATTTCTCTTTTTCTTTTCTTTTCTTTTTCTCTTTCTTTTTCTCAAATTATTTTCACAATGGAGAATCATTTGACAAACAAAAACACTTAAAGAGATAACATTTCAGTCACCAGTTGATCCTATAAATTATAGGGTTATAATAGGAAATATGGCCGAAGGAGATCCACGTTGAACATTGGATGTAGTCCAAGGAAAGGGGGAATGTTGAGCTCAAAAGCATTGTCAACCACAACCTTGGTGATGGTGTAAGGTCCATAAAGGAGTGGTCACAACTTTCAATGGGGCCCTGCAAGGCGTTCTTTCTGGAAGGGAAACCAAACTTTGCATTGGACTTCTGTAAAATATCCTAAACCTGTTGGTGGATGTGTTGGATCCCCTCAATGAACCAAGAGTCCTTGTCAGCTTCAGTTGGAGTAGGGGATGATTTGGTCGGGGTGGCCGTAAGAGGTAGTGCAACATCCATGGGACCCAATGGTTGGAATCCCAGCCCGACCTGAAAGGGGTTGTGGCCGGTTGAGCTATGTAAGGCTCAATTGTATCTATGATGAACATAGGGAAGACTCTCATCCCATGTGTGGGGGCACTTGGAATTGTGCATGCGCAAGATATGCACGACCATTCGATTGATGACCTTAGTTTGGATGTGTGTCTGAGGGTGGAAGGTAGTGTATTTGATGAGCTTGGTGTCCATAAGTGACCAGAGGCTCGACCAGAATGTGTTGAGGAACTGACTGTCCTGATCTGAGACAATGGTTTGTGGGATTCCAAAATGTACTCATACTCGTTCAAAGAAGATATTGGCAGTGGCCTTTGTTGTGATTCTCTTCTTACAGGCATCCATAATCGCCATCTTGGACAAGCGATCAACAACCACAAATTTTTTTTTATTTCCCCTCTTAGTGGACAGAGGGCCCAACATGTAGTCCATTGAGATGGATTCCCATGTCCTGTCAAAAGTAGGCAGGGGGGTGTACAGGCCTTGTTTCTTAGTGGTTGATTTGGCAATAGTGCAGGCAGTGCAGGGCTTGATATACTTGCTGACATCTTGTCAAAGTTTCGGCCAGTAGAAATGTTTCTGTAGCATTTCCACTGTATTTTTTATGCCGAAGTGTCCTACCACTCAACTGTAGTGGGATTCCAATATCATCTTCACTCACTCACTTGATGGAACGCAAAGATGGCCCAGACAACACAAAAACTCATCCTAAAGATGAAAATTAGTGACAATTGAGTTTGCGCCCAACATTTGGTATGTGGTGGTGAAGTCAGGGTTTGTCTCATAGAGGTGGGGCCATCCGGAGGTCTCGTGGCCACAAGAGTATAGCACCATGGTGAGTGACGTGACTGGAGGTTGGTTGAGGAAATCAATGACTCGGTTGGTACTGTCGATTTTATACTTGATGTTGAGGTGAAACTGTTGCAAGTATGTGGACCACTTCTGATGGCGGTCATTATGCAAATTGCCTTGTGTCTGCATGAACTGCAGTGGCTTATTATCCGTCTGGATGAATATCTCCTTCCCAAGAATGTAATAACTCCACTAGAGGAAGGCTTTCACAATGGAGTACATTTCTTTGTCATAATTAGGGTACTTACGGACATCATTTGATAGTGTCTCACTATGATAGGCCACAGGGTGGCCGTGCTGAGTGAGAATAACACCCATAGCATAGTCTGAAGCATCTATATCTATCTCAAAGTGATATTGTAAGCCCGGTAATGAAATTATTACGTCTGACCACAAGCACTGCTTTAAATAATTGAATGCTTGATGTTGGGATAGGCCCCACACAAAGTTTTCCTTACCACCACCCCTGGTTACTTCGCTGAGGGCCCATGCAATATGGGAGAATCCCAACATGAACTTGCAATAGAAATTGTCAAGGCCTAAGAATATCTAAATCTCAATGAGTGTGGTTTGGGTCAGCCATTCACGGATGACCTGGATCTTCGCTGGATCCACATGCACACCATGTTGATCCATGATGTAGCCTAGGTATTGGACCCTGTCCATGCCGAAGGAGCATGTTTCCAAGTTGGCATATAGATTTTTCTTCTGTAGGGTGTGAAAAACTTGTTGAATATGTTGCAAGTGTGATCCAGGTGGATATCAGTGGCCACCCACCTATTCCAACTGGCTCAAAACAGTTTTACGACAACTTACTATTTTTAGTAGTTTTTCAGTTCCTAAACTTTTGGGGCCATTTTGAGGGCCTAAATGAAATATTTTTGGGGATTGAGCACTTAAATAATAGTCAAATTCTATAATTGAGCCCCCAAAATTAATCTCCTCAATAATACCTCTCCAATGAGCTATCGTGCTCCCAAAACGGATATCATATGCCAAAGTTACGCCCCCAGGAAGTTGATACACCAAACTACCCAAAACAGGGTCCACAAAACTGTTGCCTTTTCATATTTCGGGGTTAGGGTTTTGGATTTTATTTATGTTAAAAAGGCCTTGGAGAATCATTGTAACAATCATCTTCTTGTGAATGTGAGTAACCATCACATCTCTTCTCAAAGATAAGCTACCACCATTCTAGCAAGTTGTTCACTTTGTATTTCTACAATGTTATACATTTCACTCATTAATAGAAATTGTGTATTACTGTATATATGTGTCTCTTGTTATATTTCCGATATATATCTGTTATATTTTAATTTCTCTCACAATATCTCTATGTTATATATCCTCTCTCATTTTGTGCCGAAAATAATCTGGATCAGTGGTATCAGAGCAGGCCACTCTTGATCATTTTTTATTGCATGTCCCCGACGAGGTTCGAGCATAGCAAGTTGGGTCTTGATCTTGTCTCTCTTGAGGACAATCACTCTCACACACCCAAGAAACCCTCCATGGTGGAATAATAGAAAAACGACTGAGTAGAATATTTTATCAATATGTTTCTTAAGCAAGCTCTCACGTGACAAAGGGACGAAATGTTGGAGAATTTTTCCCACATCCTTCAACTCCTATCGATAGTAGCAAGTGCATATTCATCAAGCGACCACTTTGGAAGAACATCTCCTTTCAAGGTATAGGTTAATTTTTATATTCCCATATTTGAAGGTCATATAGATGCGGATGCCCTAGACAAATGGTTAAATCTGCTAGAAGGTTATTTCTTTGTTCACAACTTTTCCAATAGGGAAAAGATCACCTTTTCACTCCTTAAGGCTCTCCCCAATGTCAAACATTGGCGGGAAACTTACTAGGAGAAAATTTTCACAGAGGAGACTGGAATATATGGGGTCGAGCCCACTTGGGAATGTTTTGTGGATGCGGTTAAGGAACAATATTACCCTATTGGAAACTATGAAGACCAGTACATGAGATGGACCACGCTGCGTCAAGAGAGGGACCAAGAAGTACTATATTTCACCAATACCTTCCATACCTTGCACACCAAGATGGGTATCAAAGTATTCGAGCAACATTTGGTTCTGAAATACTGTGGGGCTCTACACAGAGACATCCAAACTGAAATGGATTTTCTAGACATCTCATCACTGGGTGTTGCTTATCGATATGCTGTTAAAATCGAGCAGAAATTTAAGCACTAGAACAAGCGGGAGTTTGGGTCTACAAATCCGCAACAACCAAAGTATGGTAAAGATGACCCTAAAAACCATCCTTCAAAAAAACAGTCCAAGCCACAAAAAAAGAAGGGTAACTAAAAGACGAAGAAGGACACTGGAAAATGGTGCGATTTGCACAAAATTCCCTGGCACAGCACCGATGAATGTCGCTCAAAATAGTCATTGGTGGCTGAGATCAAGGACAAGAAGTCGAACCCTAATTCATAAAATACTGGTAGAAGATAGAGCATTGATGTAGACCCCATTTTTATTGTCACGGTCGCAACAATTAAACGAGAATAACCAATAAATCCTGAAGAGGGGGAGCTCCTTTTTCATTCACATATGTGGGTGAAGGGAACCCCTTTGCATTTCATTGTTTATAGTGGAATCCATAAGAACTGCATCTCAACAGAGGTCATCAAACAATTGGGATTGTCAACAACACCACACCCGCATACATACAACATTGGGTGGCTTCTCCAGGGAAGAGATCTCTATTTCAACGATCAATGTCTATTGTCATATGACATGCATCCCTTCAAGGACGAGTTATTATGTGATGTTTCCCCACTGGATGTTTTTGATGTTCTTTTGGGTCAGCCATATATGTGGAAGCGCCATGCTATTTATGAGTCTCGACCCCGTAGTGTCATTGTTTCTCTGGGGGGGCATATCTAAAGGACACCATAGGTAGTTCCAACTACTGTCCCACTTAAACATGTCGCAATATAGTATCTCATATTACAAAATTCAGCCTCTTCACAATATGTTCAAAAGGTGAAGAAAAGAACATCACAACCACTACAGCCTCAGTCCAAGCACCTTTTGTTCAGCAGAATCAGGTCGAAAATATTGAATCTAAGAACAAGGATTCCTTCAGCACACAGTCATCTCATGTATCTAGATTGTTTAAACAGATCCAACCCTTCCATTCACAAGTTTGTTACAACATTCAGAAAGCTAAGCAACGCAACTTCTCCAACAAGGTAAGCAGATCATCAAGGTTCAGATTCAACAAGTTCTTTCCCCTCTCCCCCAGTAACTCAATGCAATGGAGACCATTTCTTTCTAAGGAGGTAGAATTGATCCATGTGGATATCAGTGGCCACCCAGCTATTCCAACTGGCTCAAAATAGTTTTCTGGAAACTTACTATTTTTAGCAGTTTTTCAGTTCCTAAACTTTTGGGGCCATTTTGATGCAATAAATGAAGTTTTTTTGGGATCGATCACCTTAATGATAGCCAAAGTCTATGACTGAGCCCCCAATATGAATATCCTTGATGATACCTTTCCAACTAGCTATCGTGTGCCCCAAACGAAGATTGTATGCCAAAGTTATGCCCCTAGGAAGTTGATACACCAAACTACCCAAAACGGGGTCCACAAAATTGTTTTCTTTTCATCTTCTGGGGTTAGGGTTTTGGATTTTATTTATGTTAAAAAGGCCTTGGAGCCTCATTGTAACAATCATCTTCTTGCGAATGTGAGTTTCTGTCACATCTCTTCTCAGAGATAAGTTACCACCATTCTAGCGAGTGTTTCACTCTATATTTCTACACTTTTGTACATTTCTCTCATTAATAGAAATTGTGTATTACTGTTTATCTGTGTCTCTTGTTATATTTCCGATATATGTTTGTTATATTGTTGTCACTTTTTCAATATCTCTGTATATTTCTGTGTTATATCTCCACTCTCATTTTGTGCCAAAAATAATATGGATCAAAGTGTCCCGCCCAAGTTTTGTTGTAGATGAGGATGTCATCGAGATACACCACTAAAAAAGTATTAGTGAAAGGTCACATGATATCGTCCATCATCCTGATGAAAGTTATTGGAGCATTTTTCAAACCAAAGGGCATGAACAACCATTCAAAGAGACCTTATTTTGACTTGAAGGTGGTCTTCCATACATCTGTCTGTTATATTGGGAATTGGTGGTATCTAGACTTCAGATCAATATTACTAAAGTATTTCCCCCCCTTGAGATGATCAAGGAGATCATTGATTCGGGGAATCAGGTACCGGTTCCTAACCGTGATTTTATTTAGGGCCCAATAATCAATGTAGAGTCACCAAGTCCCATCTTTATTCTGCACCAGTATGATTGGACTCCCACAAGGCGATGAGATGGGATGGATGTGCCCCTCGTGGCTTAGTTATTGGATCTGTCGCTTGATCTCCCCATTCTCTAATAGATAGCAATGATAGACTGGACCATTGGGTAGTGCTATGTTGGGGGTCATATCGATGGGATGCTTGACCTGACAATGCAGAGGTACCCTGGTAGGTGAGGAGAAGATATCTTTGTATTTTTCCAAGACCTTGTCCACTTGATTCTGCTGTGTGGAGAGGTCGGTCGTGGAGGCCCTGTATGTGGCTACAATATTTTTCTCTCTTTGAGATCGAATCACAAATAAGACAAAATTTCCATTCTAAGAGATGAAATTATTGCATTGCTTAGTAGAGATCAAGGAAATAGAACTAGGTGGTACTACCTCGGGTATCCTATACAATTTCCTGTTCAAAGTAATAATAACACTACGGGGCCTAGACTCATATACTACATGGTGTTTCCATAAATAAGGTTGGCCCTAAAGAACATTACAAACTTTGAGAGGATAAACACAACACAATACCTCATCTTTGAAGGGCTTGATGTCGTATGATAGGCGACACTGTTGGATGACATGGAGATCGCTTCCTTGGCAGAGCCATCCAATGGTGTAGGATACAGGTGCAGTGTCATCAATAGGGATAGCCGCTTGATGACCTCTACTGAGATGAGGTTCTTCTGGCTACCGCTATCAATGATAAAGTGCAGCAGGGTGCTTTTTACCCACATCTGTGAATGAAAGAGGTGCTCACCTTCTTCTAGCTCATCTGGTTCACCGGGTTGGACCTTGGTGGTAGAAACGATGGCAGTGGGTTCTGCGTCAATGATCCATATCCCCCTTTCTGGTTCTGACTTAGAGTCAGAACCCTCATCTGACTCAGAGGCTTTCACCTCAACCACCAACGATTGCTTTGAGAGACAATCAACAACATTATTTCAAGGGCTCTTATGGAAGTCGCACCACTTCCTAGTATCTTTCTTTGCCTTTTTGGTGTCCTTATTTTCTTGCAACCTAGACTAGTTTTCCTGAGTTTGTTTTTATTTTCTCTATCCTTTTTTCTATGGGTTGGGGCTTCCCTTTACTTTCTTTTGATGTGAGGGGTTCCCGGGCCCAAATTGTAGCATCTTTTGTTTAATATTTTTCTCTATTTTGACAGCATATCGATAGGTCATGCCCAAGGACGAGATGTCCAAAAACTCCATTTTATCCTGGATGTATCTATGCATACCACAGTGATACTTGAGCACCAGATATCGCTCAAAATATTTGATACCTAGCTTGAGGTGAAAGGTATGGAATATATTTGTGAACTCTGTCACTTCTTGGTCTCTTTCCTACCGCAACATGGTCCATTTTGTATACATGTCATTATAACTTTTGACGCGGTAGTATTTTTCCTTGATAAAATCCCTGAATGACTCCTAGGTGACCGTGACTGTAAATAATGAGGGTTATTTTGTTTCCTTTTTCTCACAGAAAGTCTCCCACCAATATTTGACATGGGGAACGACATTGATGAGCACAAACGTAATATTTTCTTTGTTCGAAAAGTTATGGACAAAAACAAACCTTCTAGTAGATTCAACCTTTTGTCTACAACATCTACATCTATATTACCTTCAAATATGGGAATATCAAAGTTGATTTGTACCTTGAAAGGGGTGGAGCCTCCACTCGAGGAAGATGTGTTGCATGTTGATAGCCACCTAAGGATTTGTGCAAAACTATCCATCATCCCGTTCCTCTGTTGTGTGAGGGATTCCTCGAGCAACATTTTGAAAGGATATCTTGTCCATTCATCTTTCTTTTCTCCTTCCATGAGAGGTCGCTTGGGCGTGCGAGATATTTTTTCCTCAAGAAAAACAAGCTCGAGACCCAATTCTTTGTGCCCTGACCTCGTCGGGGACATGCATTAATAACGACAAGGAGCAGACTGCTTTGATACCACTGATCTATATTTTATGAGAAGAAGTAAATGAATAAAAATTATTGTTATTCTTAACACAAAAACACAATGATAACAGAGATACAATACAACTGGTTTCTATACAATAAGAAAATGTGTTGAAACTATAAAATGCAACTGAAAACAAGCTTGCTGGAAGAGATGTGACGACTGTGCTCACTCAAAAGAATATGGTTACAATGAGTCTCTCTAAGACATTTTACAATGAAAAGGAATTACAAAACCCTATACATCCAAAAACCTAACCCTAGGAGATGAAGCACCAAAAGTCATGTGGGCCCCGTTGGGGTAAGTTAGTACATCAACTTTCTGGGGTCGTAACTTTTGCATACGATCTCCATTTTAGGAGCACGATAGCCCATTGGAAAGGTCTATCCAAGGACTAAACATGTTTCTGTCAGACTCTAAATCAAATTACATTTTGACTATGGATATCCCTAAAAACATTGTTTAGGGCATCAAAACAGCCCCGGAAGTCGGGAACCCAAAAACTAGAAAACAAATTGCCAAAATGAGCTAGTTGGAATAGGTGGGAGGCCACCGCAATCCATTTGGATCAAATACCCTCATATATGGAGAATAAGAAGGAGATAAACATGACCCTCATATTCATGATATTGATAAAAAAATATGGTGATATATAAACTATTGTAAGTACCACAGAGCATTACAAGCAAAGGGGAAAACCCTCAGGTGAAAGAAATGCCTAATCTCCTGTTGTTTCTCAAAAATGTGTCGAGTCAAAAGTAAATTCTCAGTTTGTTGTTTCTCAACAAAATAAATCCCGATTAATAATTCATATGATGGTGGTGAGAAAAACCCTCCCCAAGGAAAGTTGGAAAACCCTCACAAGTTGTAAGTAAAACGAAAAAGGATAAATTCTTAGCAAGAAATTGAAGAAAACATACTTGAAAGCGAAATTCACCTCAAAGATATGGACCTAGAAGTTGATATCAAGAATATATGGTTCCCTAATGAAGAATGGAAAGCATAAGAGAACACACAATTTTCTTATGAACTTGTTATCTAGGATGAAGTCTTCTCAGATGAAGAAACTTTCTCCGTACTAAATGATTTGTTTGATAAATCTTCCAAAAAATTGATTTTCAAAATAAATTCAAAGAATAAAAAGGGAAAATCTTGTTCCACAATTGATCTCAGAGAAATACACCCATCAAAATTATCTTCAATCCATAAAGTTACATGAGATGCATTATATGTGTCCATAATTGATATGGAAGCAGAAAATTTCAAGCTAAAAGAAAGAGTGAAAGAATTGGAAGTGACTTTGATTCCTCCACCTATATTAGCCACTCTTTTTTCCATGGTCGAACTTGGTGAATGATTTCAGAGACCATAGAATCAATTTAAGAGTGAAAGTAGTCTCAAGTTTACTTACTCCTACCCGACAATTTGTTGAAGAAAACATAAAGAAAAGAATGTCAGTCATTTTAAATATATGGGATTTAGCAAAAAGTTTATCTTCTCTCGATATCAGAATACAAAATACTAAGGAATATTTGAATGCAGACATAAAAAATGATGACATATTTCTCAAAGATGGAGTTTCCATGTTCGTTGCAAAGGTTTCATCAATGATAGAACAAAGAAGAAAACAAGAAGAGTTTCCTTCTCAAAGTCGCATAAACCAATTGAAATAATGTTGGATTCAAATAATTAATATATTAAGGGGATTGTTAAGTGAAATTAATGACTTAACATGCAAAAAAACAGAGGAATATTTAAAATTAATTGGGATAGATATTGCAGGCACTACTATTGAGGTATCAGATCCAAATTTGATAGAAAATTCAATGCTCCTGACTATACAACAATTTGAGGAAAATGTTGAGACTTTGAAAATATTATCAGCAAAGAAATTTGGCAGTATGGTGGAATACACTAGTGATGATATTGATAGTTGATTCATGGAATATACAAACATGAATGAACATATTGAGACCACATTGAAAAATTTATCAATTGACTTTAGAGAAATTGAGAATGAATTATTTAATATCAAAGTCAATCAAGAAGTGCTTGTTGCTCCCTTAAGAGAATATATTGAAGAATGGTTAAATACGACTTTAATCAAAATTATCGAAGCTCCAACGGAAGTAGTTAATACCAGTCATATAACTGCAAAAAAAAAGGATACAAAAGGAGCATCAACAAACAAATGATATTAAGAGAGATTCGTTAAATTCTAAAGATCAAAATTATAGAAATCGGATCAAATGCATGAGGAGAAAGAGGGTGAGTGGAGCATGACCTAAGCAGAGATCAGCGCAGTGAGCAGCGAGCAGGGGTCCCCCAGCCATGGACGCTGGTGGGGGATCCGTCCCCACCCCTCCCCCTTTGCCAGAGATTGATGCCTTCAGGAAACTGGTGGCCGCGGCTTCCAAAAGATTGTCGTCAGTAGCACAACAGAAGTTCGTCAAGAAACAGGAATGCATCCCAAGCGTAGAACTGCCATTAGAGGAAACTTGCAGGTCGGTAATCAATCTGGCAGACAGAGGGCTTATCGGGAAATTTACCGGGCTCTGGCCCTCTCCCAAATCTGTCGAAGCCTGGGTGCAGAGGAACTAGAGCCCGCTCATCTCAGAAGGGATAAAGAGTCACTTCGTAGGGAAAGGTTACTTTGTTTTCGTCTTTGAAAACCCTGAAGATAAAAACCTCATTTTCAGAAACGGCCCATATTTCATGGGACCCCAGGGGCTATATCTGAACAAATGGACCCTAGAATTCGATCCAACTCAGGATGTGCCATCCGCTGTTCCAGTGTGGGTTCACCTACCACATCTCCCTTTGCACTGCTGGAACCAAAAATCACTGCATGCAATCAGAAAAAAGCTCGGAAGGTACATCGATCAAGCACCAAGGAAAGATCAATACTCATGCGCTCGGATCTGCGTGGAGGTGGATCTGGAAGTGGGACTACCAGAGGCAATCAAACTTACAGCGGTAGATTGGACGCATATCCAAGAGCTAGACTATGAACAGTTACCTTTCAAATGTCGGCATTGCCATGGATATGGCCACTTCGCAAGGCACTACAAAAAAAAGAATGCAGAGGACACTGAGAATGCGAAAACAAACCAGTGGATCACAGTTCAAAAAATAGGGACAACAAGATCTAGAAACAAAGGAACAACGAAGGGTGACAACCCTGAGCAACTGGAGAAAGAGCAACCTGACGGGGACCCCAATCCCACGCTGCAATCAGCAATGCAAGCAGAAAAGCTCAATAAGGAAACAAAAGAATTAGATATAATTATGGAAAGCAGGGTACATCTAGAATCCCCCTCAAAAATAAAAGACACCGGGGAACAAGGGAAAACGACAGGATCCATGGAGGCAGCCCCCTCACCTTCATATGCAGACATAGCCAGAAAGAAAATAATGGAACCAGTAAGCTCCTCTGAGGATGAGATCTTAGAAAGACCAGCCAAAAGAGAAGGAAGGAAGTCCCGTAAAGAAGCTAGGGAGGAAGAGGCAGAAAGACAAAAGACCCAAGG